>PVJO010008784.1:0-43929 GCA_004026905.1 Hystrix cristata
AACTGTGTCTTTTTCTAAGTGAACATCCACTAAAAAATCAACAATTTTGTGCATGGAGATTGAATAGAGCAAAGTTCTCTGGACCTCCGTAGGGACTATCTGGACACTCAGTATTTTCCTGCATTGTGCCATAAATCAATAATGGGCGGTGGAAGAACTTGTTGCAAAGGAGGTTTGCGCCAAGTTGTCTGTTAAGGAAGCAAAAAAATCCTCTATTCAGCTACCATTTGGGCAAGATAAAAGAGACACAAGACGGGTGTTGCTTCATTTTCCTTACGAGTTCGTCTTTATATTTGAAAATGCTAATAATAAAAGTGCTGCGTTTGGATGTGCGCCCCCCAGAGGCCAATGTGTTGAAGGCTGTGTCTACAGCCCATTGTGTTACTGAGGTTGGTAGGACCTATAGGAGGCGGCGCTTGGGAGAAGGGAGCTGGGGCTTCTTGAGCTCTTCTGAAAGCGGGCAGAGGGGCCCTGGCCTCTCCCCTTCCGGTGAACATCAAAAGAAAAATACTGTTTCCTTTATAGAACAGCTTATAACTCGCAAAGATTTTCAAAGAAGCAAAAAGAACCCTTCGTATTTTAAAAGGAGAGACCCAAATATTTTGCAAAATAAAAGCCTAGCTTTTTACAATGCCATTATCACAATAGAAAAGTGTGTCACTCACTAGCACATCTTCATGGTGTTTATCAACAACTCATATCTTTTTTAAATGTAAAAATGCTCTAGATTTTTTAATTCTCCTTTTTCCTCTCTCTCATTTTTTTTTTTTTAATTTCCCACTCAATTTTCATGATAAACCAACTAGGACATTAGCAGTGTTACTCTAATACTCTTCTTTTCTTAGCTTGCAGTCTGCCCAGGTAACTTACAGTATTAGATTCAAAAGTAAAATCCATCAGTGTTTCTTGGAGTCCAAAGTCTTCGTTTCTAAGTAATACTGGTGTTTTCATGCCGACTCAATCACCTTAATAAAAGTATAAAAATTTTAAATTCTTTCTAATCACCAAAGGACTCCTTTTTAATTCCACTCATCTTGCCCCTGTACCACTTAATCTTACTAGTTTTTATTTCTGGTTTCAAATTGTTTCCCCTGTCTTTCATGACTTTGTATTGTACAAGTCTTCTTCTTTTTTTTTTTTTTTTTTTTTGGTGCCGGGGATGGAACTCAGGGCCCGTGTTTACAAGGCAAGCACTCTAACCACTGAGCTGAATCCCCGGCCCTAAGGTCTTCTACTTATTAATTCCTTGTCATTTCTTTTTATTTACATGAGCGTCTCATGTCCCAGTGTCTTGATTTAAACAGATACTCTGCATTTTGCTTTTGTTTTTCTTCTCATCTGGTGTTCTCTACATCGCTTACGTGGGTGGCCCAGGCGCTAGCCTGAGTTTGATTTCTGATGTATATTTCCAATTTTTCTTTCCCTTCTGCACTTCAGCTCAATTCTCCTCACATTCTTCACTGTAGTTTTTGCTTCTTTATGATGTTATGAAATGTAATTTTGTGCATTCGTTGCCAGTGTTGAAATTGTTTAAAACACTACATGAGTGTATTAAGTTTAAATATGTCTTCTTTATTATCAAATCCCATGGGAACCTTTTGTAGTGTCTTGGCTATTAATGATCAGTAAATATACTTGCATTCGCTACTGCATAATTTGTTTTTAAAGGCCCCAATGAGGCCTGTTTAAGGTCTGGAACTCCTCTCCAGATCCCCTGAGATCATTTTTATCTTAACTTGAAACAAATAAACTAGTGTTGGTGATAATGTCTCTGGCGAACCAAGAAACAAAAAACTCAATTAACTTCGTCAAGGAAGTAGAATATATGGAAAATAAACCGGCCTTAATTCTTCCAGAAAGATGAGTTTGATCTTTAAAAATGCAAACACACTGTTTGAACGCATTTAGATACATGTTAAGCGGAAAACTCTGCTGTACTAAAGTAAAATTTACCAAGTACCTTCCTGTCTATTCTACATGCAAAGTCATCAGTATCTCATGATCGTAGATCTTTCTTGACTATTGAACACTTTTTCAGCTTTGCCTTGTTTAGATAGATTGTGGATATCTATTCTTGAGAATATGAGTGATGTACTTTTAGGGAAAGTAGAGCATGAAAGACATATTGTTTTCTAACCAGAAATATCATCCGTAACATTTCTTTTGAGCTCATTCTCCAAATAATATACTGAAGCAACCAATCTTTTAAATTAAAATTTCATTCTTAAAGAATACCAGTTTTTAAAGATATGAAAATACTGAAGGGATTACGGTGTTAATAAAACTGATGGATTTGGAACAAACCTACACATGAGGAAATAACTAAATTCTAAAGGAGTGTCAAGCTGAGTCACAGTGACCTCTAAATGAGTAGAGAGAATCGTTTTCAGGTATTTTTTTAAAATCACTTTAAAGTCAAAGTAAGGTAAAATAGATGAGGGGATGTTAGGTTTACTCTGATGGGAAATCTAATCCCTGCTTCAGTTACAGTGAACGATTCTATTTAGTCACAGTGCTAATATTTGAACATTAATAAGACTATAAAGCATCATTGTAAGTTGTAAAACGTATCTTTTTAAGATTTCCTAATAAATGTCTGTATAGTTACTAAAATATTATTTTCTTAGCTTATGTATGTCACCAGCCTTGAAAATACTCCTCAATATTTGATGGTCTGTGCACAGCGAGCCAGAAGACAAGGAGTGAGTGCTGTCGCCCACACTCTTCGGGCCTCCACCCTGCAGTTCCCACCTGAGCAGCTTGTTCTAAGACATGGACAGTTCCCCAATTGTCTATTTTCCAATTTTCATACCTAATTAATTACAAGTAACTTCTCTTTTCTTCCTAAACTGATTTATTAGTAAAGACACATGCTACCTACAGAAGTGAATTCTTCTTTTCCTTCCTCTCCCCCCTTTTCACCTTCTTCCTCCCACTCCTCTTTATTCTTCTTTGCATCCTCCTCCTTCTTATTCTTATTTTTTGTAGTTAAATATTTGAGATTTAATTGCTACTCTCTTGTTTTCAAGATACAAGTTATTAGAAAATTATTGTTATAATTATTATACATTATATAAGATAATTATGAGAAATTATATTGCTTTGTTTTTCTTGCCTATACAATAAGAATAATAAGCAACCAATTTATAGGACATTTGAGAGTAGAATAGAACAATGGGTAGAGATTGCCTAAGACATTGCTTGTCCTGCTTCCTGGGGAAGTCGTGTGCTGGGCTGTGGGTGCTGCTCAGTGTTGCACACTCACGCTTGCTCGGCACGCTTGGCGCCCTGCGCTCAGTCCCTAGAACAAGAAATGACCGTCATTATGTAATTGAGTGATTTCTGTGTGTAAGGCAGTTAATGACAAGAATTAGTGTCTTAGTAACACCAGCTAGAGCAATGCGTCTTGATATACTTGAGGTGAGCGGAATAATTTGAATTTTGATACAGCTGGAGATAATTTTTGAAGTTTCTCTTCGCAAGTTCAGCAAAATAAAATCTTGCTGCACGATGTTCCATAATAAAACATTAGAGGGCAACAGTTGAGAAATGTTTGCAGTCAGATGTTAGAAACAAAGCACTGCTCCTACTTTTACTCCTTACGAGCCACGTTAGTTTCATCAGCTGGGAAATCTGCCTGCAGCGTGACTTCCCTGAACAAACCGAACTCCCTTCGGAGGGCAGCTATCGGCTCTGCAAACCGAGCACCTGCTCTGAGGCTGTGCAAAGTGACCCAAAGCAGAAGGATCTGGAGGAGCACTGAAACCGGGGAAAATAGATGGGTAGGTTACTCATTTAAGGAGAGTTTGTAACAACGTTTTAGTACCCTCACTGTTAACAGTCGTTTGAATAACTTGCATGTGGTGGGAGACGCAGAGACTCCGCCTTCCAGCTTGCTTGCAGCAAACTTAGCGGTATAACATGAAACACCAAGGCGGAGGTGCCATTTGGTCCTCAGTTCCAAGGTCGTGTGACAAAGACACATTGGTGATACTTCATCTTATAGGAAATTATACTCCTAGGAAAGGAATAGAGCTGGAGTTCCCATCTGACCGCTAGAGTTTGGATTCTTTGCTGTGGAGGTAACTGTTAGCTGTGAAGCTTATCTGTACGCAGTTGCTAGATCATAAACATTTCCTACAATAAACTGAACATTTATCGGCATTGCTGTGCTGGATCTTACGAATAGCTTTTAGATATTGAACCCTATTTAACCGCAACCATTAGTGCTAAGACCTCATTCTTCTGGCTCTGTAGAATCAGAAAACAATTTGAAGGATCTACTGTTTCCGAAAGTTGAGAGTGAAATCAAATTTGTGAAGGGATGTCTCAGTAACCCTGAATGACTGCTGAACTACACAAGTTGGGGGATGACAAAAAGTACAGCCAAAAAATACAGAACTGACGGGGCTTTAGCTCAGTGGGTTAAAGTGCTTGCCTAGCAAGTGCAAGGCCCTGAGTTCGATCCATGGCACCAAAAAATAAAATAAAATAAAAAAAGAAATATAGAACTGACTTGAGTTTTGAGCCACTGACCAACAAGGAGTTTATAGTTTTACTTCAAAAAAAGTAAATGCCTCCTAAAAGTGTGATACCTACAAAATTAACATTATTAAAAAGGAAAATCACAGAATTGAGTTTCCTTATTATAAAATTACAATGACCATGTTATAAAACAGTGTAACACTGTGTCTTACTTTTTTCCTTGATGAGACAAAAAACCCAATACTCAAAGTTGAAGGAGAAAAGGTTTATTTCACCTCATAGTTTGTAGAGGTTTCAGTCCATACTTGGCTGGCTCCAAGGCAGGGTGGTCTGGCAGAGGGCAGCACAGGTGAAACAGTCCATGGCAAGGCAGGCAGGAGGCAGCAAGGAGCAGCAGCCTTCTTTGTGTCCCTTTATATTCGGTCCAGGCTACCCGCCTTTTCAGTGGTGTTGCCTGCACCAAGTGTGGGGCACCCTTAATCCCAACATCACATGCTTAAACCCAGTATCCTACACTCTAGATCCAGCCACCTCTCAAAAAGCCCCACCTATGACCACATGAGGCTTTGAGAGAATATTGGAATATAAGTTATAATACACTATATCATTAGTGCTTGCCCTATATTATTCTTTGACTTCTTTTTTTTTCCTTTTCTTTTTTTTTGTGGAGGGGGTGCCAGGGATCGAGCTCAGGGCCTTGCACTTGCAAGGCAAGCAATCTAACCACTGAGCTAAATCCCCAGCCCCTCTTTGACTTATTTTTTTAAAAGAACAAGAAAAAAATTAATCTACACTTGAGATAACTCAAAAATTGGTATTAGTAAATAGGGACCTTCGAGCAGTTATTATAACAATGCTAATGAGGCAAAGGAAAAAATAGATATAACAGATAAAAAGAGAAAATATATCAGTAAAAAATAGACAGTATATAGAAAAAAGAACCTGATGAAAATAGTGGAAGAGGAAAAAATATTTTAAATAATTTCAACAAGTTGCTTTACCTCTGAAACTGTGCTGTTTCTTTTGTAAAGTGAGTACAACTCTATAAAACTGCCATCATTTGTTCACGCTATCATCATTGTTCATTTGCACACTGTTAATATTTAAAGGCTTACACAAATAAAACATGCATTTTTGTGGGGAAAAGAGTACATTTTAGGATATATTTTACATATATAAATGTACAATGGATACTGGCAAATAATGAAAATCATACTAATATGCTACCCTAAGGTATAACCCATTCATTAATTGGAAAATCCACATCTCGTTTAAAAATTCTGAATTAGTGAAAAAACTATGAGTATTTCAGGTGAGTTACAAGGGAACTAGCCAGGTAGAATATAAATAACTTTGTATCTAACTGTGTAATATCAGCAAAATACTTACCAGCAGTGATGGTTTTGTTTTTCATAAATTAAGATCATGATAAGTAGAAACAAACACAGCGTATTTACTGATAAATACTCTGATCGCTATTTATTCAAAGATGTATAAAATGACACACAGCAGAACTGAATTAGTAAACACCAGACGTTTACTGAGTTTCTTTCTCATGATACTAACATACATCTTGCCCTCCACAGTACAGTGATTTCCCTAGTGCTTCAATCAATGGTCACTATACCTGAAGCTCTTTGAAAACTGTGTAATCTCTCCGCTGCAGACACCTGTGAGTGGTGATGAACCAAATGAGGTAATGAAATGACAAGACAGCACTCTGGGTATCATTTATTACACAAAGTAAACATGTGCAACAGAGAACCTTTGCAATTCAGAAATATCCAGTTGTCTTTGTATTTCCCGTATTATAATATGTTCGCCTTATTGTCATAGATATAACCTTCCTCTAAAAAAGTCAACAAAATTTTGAGGTCTCTTGACTACGAAAGCAACATTATTTTACTGCCAGCAGTTCTGGATGCCCATCTGCAGATTTAACTGGTTTGTGGTTACAATGCTGGTTTAACCTTTTCTCACATTTTAATGAGAATCAATTCAACCCTCATTTTCACACATAATCATCTCAAATTTTGTAATTTAAAATAATTGAAAAATGAAATATGAGCTGTATAATCCTACTTAAATATGTTCAGGTAAATATTTGTTTTCAAAATAAGAAATCACTTTTAAATAAATGTTTTCCGTGCATTTGTGTTAATTTAGCACCATCTATTTAAACTATAATAAATGGAAAGTTTTTATTTGCACTGAACAAATAAATTAGGACAAAAGATCATGTATGTCTGAATTTCAGGGTTGGAAACTGTTTCGAGTGATCTCTGAAGGGTCAGAATGAGACAGGATAGAACACATATTGACACAGTGGTGGCCGCCCCCATGATGAGCCAGGTCGTTTGAAGCAATAAAACCAGGGTATTGCTTTTGCTCTTTTCTTCACCAAAGAGCAGCATGTGGGCATAATTGGGGAATTCAAAATGCTGTAGTTCACTAAGACCTGTGGTGAAAATGACTACGCTTTCATTGAAGTTTTTTTTTTTTATTTTGTTTTGGTTTGTTTCCTATTACTAATCCCTTTCTTTTTCCCCTACTTACATGCTTTAAAAAGATTTCTCTTTTCAGTGGAACTACCAAGCAAGACTTTCTGCTTCAGCAAATCCAGCTCACCATTTATATTTGTGTTTTATCTTTTCAAGTCCCCAGATGTCCCGAGGTTCATTCAGCCCATGCCTACATGAGTAGTGTGTTGTTTCTTTTGTCCAGCCAAAGAGTGAATAGTTACTTTCAGCCTCTAAGTGAAATGAATTGTCATATCGAGTCAACAAATGGCTTTTGGTCTCTGTACTTTTAAACTGTAGGGCACACATGTCCAGTGTTGGGGCTTAGAGAAGCTACAGCCCAAAGGGTGGCTCACTGGCATGCTGTGTGCTTTGAAGTACACAAGCCTGGATGGCTTCAGAAGAAAAATCTCCCCCACCTTCTCGTGCTCTGTCTCAATTTCTCTTCTCCCCAAGGCAGTCAGGAAAATCAGAATTCCTCCTCCCCAAGGCAAGCCATAGAAACTGGAACCATCGTCCCCCAAAAGAAGTCATAAAACTTAGAATGGTCACTCCCTCCCTTGAAGGACCTCACGCCAGTGGGGTCTGCTCCGTAACTGAGGAGCAGGACTGGTGCGCAGAGAGACCACAGGAGAGTCGGACACGCAGGCCTTGACCTCCATCCTCATGGCTACCATCAGTTCCTGCCTTTTATCCAATCACACTTCTGCCCGAATGTCTGTGTTTCATTGAACTTAATAAACAGAGTTTCCCCTGCTTTGAGTCTTCCGTTTTGCAGCTTCTTCATAAATTTCCTAGGATTTCTCTCTTGTTAACTTGTCTCGGGTCACCGTAGTGTTGGCTGTGGCCCTCACGATGGGGGGGACTGCAGTCCCACGTTTCTGCCTCCTTCAGGGAACTCACAGAATTTTATTCATAAAGTTGTTTTTCCCTCATCTGTTAAAAGTTTGAGTCAGTTGTAACCTCAATTGATAATATATCGCTTATTCTGCAGAAATACCTCGTATAATTTAAATATCCACTTTTTTCAGTTATAATGCTGACCTATAATGAAATGTTATATGAAGTAATGTATTATGAGGGGAAATGAAAAACGAATAAAAATAAAGGAGTTGCTATCTTGAAATTTCATCCACAATAATTAAATCAACCAAACGAATAAAAATCTGACCTTAAAGCAATATAGATGTCTGATGAATAACATTTTGCAAAGCTAACAAAAACCTTCTCACAAATCTCACCTTAGTTCTTTCTGATGTGATCTGACTTATGTCTTATAGCGGCTGTTTTATTTTACATGGCAACAAAGTGAGGACATTAATATAGCAATGTGGAGTGCACAGGTGTTCTTGGCTAGCTCCAGGAAGTATTGTTTTAACATCTATGAGGAAAAAAATAGAATTAACATCTCAGAAGTGACACATTCAAGACCCATAGAGATTTTCCTATTTGTAGAACACACCTTGTAGCAAGCGAATATGGGTCACTGGTATTTGCATAAAATAATACAAACACTTTCATGTATTAAAGTGATCTGAACAGGTGTTAATCTTGTAATTGTTGCCTATGTAGTGCCATTAACATATATGTTGATACATAGTTTCCTACTGTTAAGAGACAAGATTTATTTAATGCATATTAAATATGGTAGTGTTAGTCTGTTTTCTTCATTATGTCAAAATACCAAAAACTAGGAGATAGAAAAGGAAAATAACTTTATTTCTCATAGTTTTACACACCGAAAAGTCCGATATGAGTGTGCCAGCACACGTGCGGGCCCTCCTGGATGGCGTGTGTGTGTTTAGGTCTCTCCATCTTCCTGTAAAGATGCCGTTTCCACCTCCACCACGCATCAAGCCATAATCACCTGCTAGAGGTCCCATCTTCAAACACACGGATTTGGGGGGTAAGTTTCCAACACATTAACTTTTAAGAGACACATCCACACTATAGTCATGCACAAAAAGGACAAAATAAACTTTTATTTACCGTTATTCAGTTTGTCTCAAAAATTGTAAGGAATATTTTTGTTCTCATTTTGAGAATACATTTTCAATGTAGTTGAAGTATAAAAGCACTAAATATACTTGATACCGTATAAAATATTTAGGGCATTAGAAATAAAAATGTTCTCAGTGGAAAATTATACTTTCTTCACAACACATCTTTCTAATTTATTTTATCCCATTAGCGAATCTGTGCCTTTCAACGCCCTTTGAGCTACTTTAGCGACTTTGTAAATTATAGGTAACTGATAGCAATGCAAAATAATCACTGAATATACATATGAAAGAAAATTATGTCAAGGAGAGATTCAATTGGGTTCCCTGTTCAACTGCTTTAATAACAAGTTTTACAGATTTTTGCAAATGCACATCAATATTCTATATGAATAAATATGTCTCCTGAATTCTCCTTTGAGCCAGTTGTAATTTATCAGTTTTCTCATTTTATGAGTTAAATAATGTCTTTGCTGTACATTCATTTTAGAAATATATGAGAGACATAATTTCTACTTGAAAAATATTCTGTAATCTTAGGTAATTTCCAAAATTATAATGGAACTATACCTTTCCTTGTTTGAAGGTAGTTAAAAAATAGTGTGTCAGTAAACTGAACTAAAGAACTTAGGGAAGGGAGGAGAGGGGAGGGGCAGGGGAGAGGGGGAGAACCAAGATGCACCATGTATAGGTACAGAATAAATGTAATGAATGTGACCAATGTATGTAGAATGTACCAATACATGCTCTTGGTTTAAAATAAATTAAAAAAAAATAAAAAATAAAGAACTAATCATCAAAAAAAAAAACCCAGCAAGAACGAGGCCAGAAGTGTGAATAAATGAGCAGTGCTCATGGGTGTCCCTCTTCAGTTCATTTAAAATAAATGACTGCTGTCAAGTAGAGCACCCGAGTGGTGCAGAAATCCGGACTGCAGTCTCTGTTCTTGACTGCAGCAAAACAGAATTGGCAGTGGGAAGCTGGAGGCAAGGCGGCAAATCAAGAGCCGGCAGGAAAGAGAAATTTGAAACGGAAGAATGTTGGACACAGAGAGCAAAGATAGAGAAACAACAAAATGTAGTAAGTTCAAATACCAGGACGAAAAAAAAAAATAGAAGAAATTTTACTAGATAAATCATCCAGAGTTCTAAAAGCAGGTTCCATTCTTGGAATTTTAACTGGCTTCGTTTCAATCTTCCAATGTAAACTGAGAGTAAGCAGTAAACTGATATGAAAACAACAAGCATCCAAAGAAACACAAATTCTATCTTCTTCCAAAGAATGACAAAAGGCAGTTACCTTTTCTCAAATTCCCTTCCATTTTCCGGAAACAAGTGAGTACCAGAAAGTGACCACGTCTTAGTTTTCTGAAGCTGTGGTCCTAGACCACAGTTCACCCTGCCAGGAGGGCCTTCACGTGGGCACCCAAAGATGTAGTTAAAAAAAAAAATCAGTTTCTAATGCTTCACTTTAAAGTTTTTAAAAAATGATTTGCCTGTGAATTGTTTTCTATGTTCCCATAGGTTTTCCAGATCAAAATTTCAAAATTTCTTTGTAAAATTCTTCCATTTAAAAAAGCATACTTGCCGAGTTGCAGGACAGGGATCAACGCCAAAGAAACTAAGGCACCACCTGGGTCACAAGAAAACAGCTCTTTTAGTGTGTTGGCATTGGCCGAGGGGACTCACGTCTAAAGCCAGAGCAAAAAATGAAAAAAGAGAGCAGAATTTATTCGTGAAACTTTGCCCCTTCCAGATATTTAGGGTACAAACTAAATCCATTAACTGGATACACAAGTTTTCACCTGATTTGAATACAAGTATTGGTTGACTACATTGGTTAAAACAATGTTCACCTACTTTGCCTAAGAACGTGGTTATCTCACTTTTTAGGGATGCTTGCTGGGTCAATTTGGTCAATCCTGCTGTTTACTTTTACCTTTTTTACAAGGGGCGATGGGGCTCAAAGGTCAGTCCTCCTTGGCACAGCCCTTAGTAGTTGTCATGAAAACATGGAGCCTGCCAGTCTGCAATTGCCTGTAGATTCCTGAATTTAGGGCAGGGGTCCTGCCACACCCGGGCATGGTCACACACACACACACACACACACACACACACACACACACACACACAAACACACCTGTATTCCCAGCACTCCAGAGGCTGAGGCAGGAGGATTGCCACAAGTTTGAGGGCAGCATGGGCTACATAGTGAGTTCAAGGCCAGCCTGAACTACAAAGTGAGACCTCAAAAGATATAAATTAATAAACAAACAAACAAACAAACAAACACACTCTTCGGTCAAACTAAGCTTAGGATAGATTATAAATCTGGTGATTAGCTCTTCTGGCCTCAAAGGAAGGGACAATTAAAGTTCTCCAAATCAGCATGGATTTGCCTTGTACCTGTCCTTTTTTCATTTATGTTTTTCTTTTAATAATGAAGTATGGCTTTCAGGCAAATATTATAATCTGTGTTAGGATGTTCTTATTCAGACATATACTGCTGTGGGATACACTAAATGTAAAAGGTGGAAATACAGAGAATGACCAATGAAATAATCTACTTTCAAGACGGTTTTCTTTTTCTTGTCTCATTTTAAATCTTCATTCAACATTGAAAAACCCACTTTCCTTGCAGTTTTTTTTCTTTCTTTCTTTCTTTTAGTTTTTACTGGCTTTTTGAATCATTAGACTGATAAGTAATATGTTTCTTATTAAGAAAAGAACATGCATTTGAGTTTCTGGTTTCTCTTTTGAACTTGGATCCCAGAACTGCACATATCTGTGCCATCTATGTATAACATGACATTTTAAGTGCTGTATTTTCTCCTCTACACTGTGTGTGAGAATTTTACTTCTAGGGAAGGATATTTTAACATGGATGCATCCTGTATTTGTGATTTATAATTCCAGTTGTAGTTCTACCCAAACTGCCTCTATGGTTCTTGAAAGGAGAAAACACAAATATACTCAGCTTCTCTATGATGTTCACACATGGGAGTTTTAACATCTATGAAACAAACGTAGGTGCCTTGAGAATATAATTATTGCTTAGAATAATAGCTGAGGCATGAAACAGCAAATGTGTACATCAAAACGGCTGTGGCATGTTTTATTTCACATCTGTCATATACCCCTAAATTCAAAATTATGTAATGTATAAAAATAAGGAAACGTATACTGCAAAGACTATTTCCTAAGGACACTGATCCAGCTCTTGGTGCTGCCTACGCTCTGTGAGCACATCTCTGCGTCTATCTGTGGTCTGCAGTGCCTGGAAAACACGGATGAGGAATTAGGAAACAGAAGTGATGGATTTCAGAATTTGTACATAGAACATTAAGACCAAGGTTGGGGTGGCTGTAGTCCTGTAATTAGTGTTTGTTTCATAAGGAGACCTCAGTTACTTATATACACAGCATTATATTTAAATAAATAAAAAAGCAGAAATGAAAGTGTGAGATAATTCTTAACCTGAAAACCCAAATAAGATGATGATTTGTAGGCAAGCTGAACAAGAGCATGAACTTCAACCTGTGCTTCCACTCTTTGAGTGGGGACCTAATATTTCCCAAGGACAATGAGTCAGGGCAAACATCCTGTTTTAAAGATGAAATAGCAAGTCTGAAAAATCATACTGTGAGTGAGAATAATTATATTTAGGAAATAAGAAAAGGCAACAAAGAAACTATGAGGAGAAGTTTAAAAATTCTGAAAATGGATAATAGATCATCCATATGGCTAAGAGGAAAAATATATCCTTGTCCTCATTTTAAACAGAAAATCAGACTTTATAACTATCACATTCATTTTAACTTTGCATATTTGAAAACATAAAGCTTCAACTAAAAGATTCTATCTTAGTGTTTCATTGCTCTGAAGAAATATGGTATAAATAGCTGTGTATCTCAAATAGTTAACTGTGAAAATACGTTGAAAATTTTCAAGTATATCTGACCAGAAACTTATTTTGTTTATTACTTACTTTTCTAAGACGATCAGGAATACCCTATACATATTATTTTCTAGAGAGTTTGCTTTTGTTTCTGTGTGGGTTTTCCGTGGTGCAGGTGATGGAGCGCAGGGCCTAAAACTCGCTAAGCAAGTGCTCAGCCCCCGAGCTGCATCCCCAGCCCACCAGCATTTTAATGCTCAGTGACTCATGACTACAAGGCCCACATCTCTCAGTATCACAAGACATTTTCCCTACAGGAACAGCATGAAACTCTTTTAGCCTCCTTTATCAAACAATTCCTGGAATAGATACTAGATGACACATTCTTATAAAAAATATTAAAATTTTTTGTTTGTGATAAATTCAGTAAGTAAGATAAAGGAGATGGAAAAGCTGCAATTAATTCTAACACCTGTTCTGGTGTGTACAAAGCAGAAATAATAAAATAGAGGCATACAGCACAGGTATGAAGAACATGCTTTCTAATACATGAACAAAAGTTATGTGAGGAAAAAAGAGGATGGAGAGAATAGAGAGAAACAAAGCTAAATATCAAAATTTTGCTTGTGGAAATGACAGGAATGTTTCTGTCAAAGTAATCTTATTGTAGATTTCAATTATTAACTTTGAAAAACTATTTTCCAAAGCAACTATTTCAAAAAAATACAGAAAAACAGTATTAGACTAAAATCAGAAAAGTCTTGGCTTTTTAAAAAAGTAGTCTTTTGTTGCCAAGGCTGGCTTTGAACTCCTGGGTCGAAATGATCCACCTGTCTGAGTCTCCTAAGTAGCTAGAACTACAGGCTTCACTACAGTCAAATAAGATAACTATGCCGTGTGACACTCACCTTTAAATAGTTTGTCGCCTTTGACACTTTTCGACAATTGAGTGCAGAGTGGCCAAAACTCAAAAACAGACCAATGACACAACTGACTTCAGTATAAAGTCTTCCATTGTAGTGTCAAATATAGGTTGGGGGTGCAGTGTGGGGGGAGGGGAATTGGCAGAATAAAGGAGCCACAAAAGAAATACCCACCAAAATTTTAAATTTTAACTTTACACAGATCTTTGACTAGTCCCAGGATGGAGCATGATCGCCATACCGTGGAGGCTTCAAAGAGCTATAGGAGGGGCACGTTCGCTGTTTGAGTCCAGACAAATTATCTATGCGAAAGATGATCATTAGTTTTCAGAGGAAGATAAATAAATATGCATTATTTGAAACACATCAGATATAATAAGAAGAATAAAGGAAAGCATGGCAAAATTGTGGAAGAACAAAGAACGAAAAATTTGGAACCAGAAAAAGTAAAATGAGAAAGAAACCATGCGCGGGTTGGTTGGCTTCTTACTACAAGAAAGGAAAGGTGAAGCACATAGAGGAGAAATCTTTCTTTTCTCACATATTGCTAAGTTCGTGGTTGAGATCCTTGTAGAAAAAAACAGGTAAACTGTCATACTGTGCTGTGAGTTTCACCAAATGCAGATGGCTTCATAGGAAAATGCAGCTCTAACGTAGCAGGGAAGCCTCTGTGCTGTGATACCCAGTCGGACGGCGCAGACAGTTGAGTAGAAGCGCAATTCGGTAGGACGGTGTGACCCACGGTGAAAAGCTGGGGGAGTCTCGGGAAGGCCTGTTGGTTCAGGTTCTTCTTGGACCCTTTGTCTTCAGAGTTCAGCACATTCCTCTCCTTTGTTGTAGGGTGAGAGCCTCTGGAGCGAGGATGTCAGGAACTACTTCCAGGGAAGGTCGGCTTCGAGAAGGGAGAAGGGCTGTGGGATCGGCCGCCCAGGTTCTGCAGTTTTCTCACATTCTGTGTTTGTGTGATGGATCCTCGAACCCTGTGACAAGTGAAATAAATCTTTAGAGTGGTTAAAGACATCAAAAAATCTTTATCAACCAAGAATGTAGTGCCTAAAATATTTTCCAGATTTAAATATCACATAAAAATTTTAGATAAATAAAAATGGAATTATTTATGAGGAAAGGGCCTAACACTTCAAGAAATAAAAGTAATCCTTAGGCTAAAGGGAAGTGTGAACATATGGACGAGAGGAAGACTACTACAATTTGGTAAATATGTAAATAAACATTTGACAATATACATTTTACATTTTAAAAAATTTCTGAAGTAGATGACGCTTTAAGGAAGAATTCTATGATGTGTTCTGGGATGTATAAGGGGTGTGTGTGTGTGTGTGTGTGTATGTTTGTGTAAATGAAATAGAACTTAGCACAGAAATATATAGAAATAAACATCTTACATAGTACACGAAGTGCTGGTACATTCTAAGTAGACTGTGATAAATTAAAGTTGCATATTGTAAACCCCAGAGAAATTACTAAAAAAAATTCAAAGAACTATAGCAAATATTTATAATAAACTGAAATTGAATACTAGTAAGAAATAGATAAATCCAAAAGGATAAGAAGGTGTAATACATGAATAAAAATCATTTGAAAACAAGTAACATAGAGAAGCTAGAGTTTCTATATTAATAACAGACAAAATTAACTTCAAGAAAAAGAATATTACCAATGAAGGGCAAAATATTTAAAACTCACCAATGAAGGGAAAATGTTAGTAATGAAGGGAGATATATATATATATATATATATATATATATATATATATATATATAAATACTATTACACATTTGTTATAGTGGTGAACATCTAAAAGTGCTGACAGTACCAAGTATTGGGAAAAATGAAGAAAAACTGGAACTGGTTGAAGTACAAGGTGTTATAACCACTTTGGAAAATAGTTTCACAGTTTTAATTTTTTAAAACATTTTAAGAAGTTTATTTCAGATAACTCAGGACCTGCAAGTTATGGACAGGAGGGTAAAATATTTTAAAAATTAAGATTTAAACACCAAAATAATACATAGCAGAAAATATTTGAGAATTCAGAAGATCTAGAAACCTGTGAGACATTAACTCTGGTTAAATAAAAGATCATTTCTTCCTTTGTGTAAAGAACAGGCAAAGGAAATAAAATATGCAGATACATTACAGGTAGTGCTAGGAAATCACAAGCTTCTATAGTCTCTTAGGAGGAGGAAGAGCAGAAGCTTTTGGAGAAGGTTGGAAACAAATGATGTGCAGAGTAGTGTAACTAACTTGGGAAAGTGTTTCTCTACGTTTATTCATTGAGCTGGAGAGAAACGTACAGTGTGCAAAGATTTCCAGCGATACTCAGCAGCTTCCCCACAGCCAGAGAAGGTCAACAAGAAATTTCCACGAAGGATGTTCAAGAGAAAAAGGATTCATGGTATCGTCAAAAGAGCAGTGCAGTCAGTGGGCCCCAGAACCTAACTGGGCAGGAAAGCAAAGGAAGCCAGGAGAATTTCAAAGACAATGAATAGGACAGAATATACGAGGTGGCGGGAGAACAAGGGAGGGAGTTGAGAGTTAAGGGTTTGTGGTCTCTGTCTTGGTGACTAGAAATACAATTACCGGCAGACCAGTCAAGATGAGTCAAGGGGTGGCGATGCGAGTGGTTATTGGAGGTAGAAGTTTGTAAAATACAGATCCAGCACAGCAGTTTGGATAACTTCTATGCTTGTTAGAGATCCCTTACGTGGTGAGAGGATTAGTAGTAAAAAGAAATACCATAAACAAGATGATACATTCTCATGTTGAAGGGGCTTGAACCGCGGGCTCAGTGTATGGTTAGGGTAAATGGGGAATGTAGCCAGAGCTTCCGGGGAGGAAGCATGAGTCGCCATGGTCAGTGTGGAAAGGTTTGAATGTAACAAGCAGGTACATGGAAAAACCACATCACGGGAACGAAGGGACAGGAAATGAGCGGCTTCCATCTCTGAGAGCTTATGACAAATTATTCATCATAAAAAAGGTTTTTTAGACTTAGAGATTTGAGATTCTGAGAAGATAGTAGAAAGGATTTGAAGAGAATTTTTAAAAATTGCTTTTTAGTATCAGGCTAAGAGCACTAGGGAAGAGAGTAGACTGCACCTTGAGTGGTAATGGAGGGTAACAGGGCTGTGCAGAGCAGCAGGTGCAGGGTCCTCGTGGGCGCATCGTGTCCAGCCCTGTAGAGCGGAAGGCTGCTGGCAGAGCTTGGACGTTCAATGGCCTGGGCCGGGCATGGCAAGCCTTTAGAGCCTTCAGTGGTACAAACAGCCCACTGTGGCCCTCGCAGCACGGGCTCTGTGTCCCTGGAGCTGAGACTTACCTTGGCCACAGGGTTTAGGACATACAGAAAAAATAAGTGGCGAAAGTGATGATCACAAGAATATTTTGGAAGATTTCTATGTGAACTCAGTGCTAGCCATGATCAGTCCATGTATTTAAATTCAGCTTAACTTGAAAAAAGATGTTGTTATGAAAATGATAATGTGTGACAGATACTTACCCAGATCTAGAGAACACTTACTTATTCTAATACTCCTGTTTGTGCTTTATGTCTCTAGCTAGCAGCTGTCACTGATCGTAAGCCTGTGACTCAAAATTTGGGACCATTTCTACAACACTAAGATTTAAAAGCCTCGAAATATGGATGACATTCCTTTAGCATTTCTCTGAGATATTATCGTTACCTCTTAGCACATCTCACGTGCAGGGAACTGGCTGTGTGGACATCACAGAACTGACCTCCAAGTAAATTACTGATGGTTATTTTTCTTCATTTAGTCTTTGACTCCATCCAATTCATTCCTCAGGCTCTTCTAGGTGTATCCTCTTCCTGCTATTCTCTAGGCTCCATTCCCCTCTCATTTCTTCCTCTTTTTCTTTGCTTTAATCTTTCTTAATTTTTTTCCTGTTTAACGATTATTTTGCTTTCTTTTCCCGGTTTTGTTTATCACCATTTTCTTGGCTTCTTTTTAAATCTGTGTCTAGTATCTGTCACTCAGTCTACAGTCCCAACCACCACATACCTTGGGTTTGTTTGTCTCTTGTACAATAAATCAGAACATAAGGCAGAAAAAGAAACGTGTTCTGCTAAGCTGCTGAGAGCAATGGAGAAAAACTCAGAGAGAGTGACATAAGTGAGAAACAAAGGGGAAACAGTAAACAAAAAATATTAAGATGAAAAGTTCACGTTTAAATTCTATGAAGAGATACACTGAATGCCTCCTGAGAAACAGAAAGGTCGGTGTAGAGTAATTCACAGTACGGTCCAAGACGCGAGGTGTGTTTGTTTAGTCCTACCTCTCTGTCTCCTTTGCTTGTGGTGTTATGAGCATTATTCTTATGCAGTCATCTGATTAGCCACAGTCTGTGTCTCGGTCTGTTCTTTGGACTCATGCCTCCTGAAATTTACAAGGCTGAGTCACTGCAGCCCACCAGGGGAAAATGATTCTTTCAGCTGAAGTAGCAATAACAGAGAAAATACCCCAGTGATGAAAGAGATAAAATTAAAGGTCAGTGGGGAATGAGCTTGCTGTACACAATACACCAAGAAAAATAACTATTGTGAATCGGAGAAGAGAAGTTACTGGTGTTAACTTTGTTGAAAGTAGAATCATAGACAGGTAGAGATAAATAGTCCCAAGATATCTAGTTATTCAGATGAGGGGAACACCTAACTGTTCTGTGATTTTGAAATTTTTCCGAAAATTGTTTTTCATGTATTATACAGTAAAACTTTGGTTTGTGAGCATAATTTGTTTCAGAAACATGCTTGTAATGCAAAGAACTTTATCAAGGTGCTTTATCGAAGCTCATTTTTAACCATAGGAGCAAGGTCTACAGTAATATTACAACATCCAATATAAACTGGACTGTATGTGCAGTGAGTTTCCCGTTAGTAGAATGGTTTTTACCCTTTGTGTGGGAAGGATTAAGAGGGATAGGGACAGGTAGAGAGGTAAGTGGAGAGAAATGTAGTAGGTGCAAGGCTGTAGGATAAAAGCAGATTGCTTAAACTTTGGGAAAGGAGGGGAGGGGGAGGAAAAGAAAGGGGTGGGGAAGGGGGAGCCAAGATATATCATGTACAGGTACAAATTAACTACGATGAATGTGATCTTTATGTATATCTACAATGTACCAATACATGTTCTTGGTATAAAATACAAAACAACAAAACAAACAGAAAAAGTATATTTGCATATAAGAAATAATGGAAACTCAGATGATTCATTCCACAATCCAAAACTATTCATATGAAAGATTATAATACTGTAATATGATACAAAATAATAAAGAAAATACAAACTATAAAGCAAAATAAATAAATTAGCCTCCACTCACCTTTGCAAAACTTCACGAATCGTGTGAGGGAGACAAGAGAGAGGAGGGCTATTATGCAAGACGATTCCACTATCACTAATGGAATCACTGCTGTCCACTGGCCCAGTGAAATCTTTTTCTTTTCATGCAGCTTTAACAAGAGACTTCTCCAGTGACATAGTAATTGGACTAATTTATGTTTTTCTATTTTGTGGAGATAAAAGCACAAGTGTGATTATTGTTTTAGAAGACAAATTCCTCAGTAATAATACAGAGAAAACTGTGATTTGAATTTGAAAAATTTGTGTTTTCGTGATAGAAGCAGATGTGGAAAGTATACTTCAGAAAACCAATCTCTTTATTGCCAGATGTAAATTTCGAGGGTTGAAATCATGCACAGGGCTAGTCCTCTACCTGCTCATGATGTTACCATTTCATTATCCTTAACAACGTAACTTTTGTGTCATCTCCAGGAAGAAGAAAGTTGCAAGAAGCTGTGTGTTTTTGAAGCTTCCTGAAGTGCCCGTGTCATCTGCAACAGCAGGGCTTAAGTGACCGTCGATCACCTGATGCTCTGAAACCTTTACCTTGAGTTTCCTGACTTACTCTGTCCACCAACCCTTAAATTATGATAGCACAATTCTAGCTCAAGTTTAACGGAACCATTTTTGTTGAATGATCTATCTTGAACTACACTTGAAGATCTTAATAAATAGCCTAGCTTTTCCGTCTTTTTGAAATGCGCCTAACAATCTGTTTCAAGAATGTTCTTCTTTCTCACACCAGGCGATAACCTGTTTTGTCTTTCCTAGAACAGTAGTTGTTGATGATGTTTGGCAGAACAAGTAGCGTACCTGGAATATTGAAGAATGGCTGTAAATACCTCTTCTAAAGGCTTAGTAACCGTATTTCCCCTGCATGTGTTTCCCGAGCCCACACTGTACCCTGGAACCTGCCCAGGCTAATAAATAGCTCTTGCGTTTAATGCGTGCTGAGCATGTTCCAGCTGTAAGTGCATTAGCTGCATCGTGTGAGTTGTCCAGTGAGATTTGCACGCCCGTCTTCACCAGCATCTTTGTTTTCCAAACGTGTAAACTGAGACGCAGGTTAAAGAGCCCCCTGAAGTTGATGGTGTTAAGTGGTAGGGGCAGGATTTGCTCTGAAAGTGTCAAAGGCTGGAGCCAAAGTTGCTTCCACCTTTTTCCTATATGCGCTCTCCACATTCTGTGCTGCACATTCACACACTGGGTGATGTCACAGCTTCCTTCAGAGTATGCATTTCTGGGTGGCTTCGTCTCGTGTGGCCACCACAGGGTGTGCTTCCACAGATCCACGCCGGCCAGGCCAGTCGGTCCCCCGGCCTCTCGGCGATCGAGCAATGCAGTGAGCATGGTATGTATGAGGACGGCACTACCACAGCACAGCACATTGCTTTACAATACATGCTGGTTGTTTTTATAAGTAGAAAGAACGCACTTTAAAAATAATGAATAAGTGTATAGTAAATACAGAGTGCACAATTGTACAGGCTTTACGTTTATAGGACTGGTTGTGCCTTAGGTTTGTCTGTAACACTATTAGAACAAACGCACGAGTAATATGCTGCCCCACGACACGGCAGCAGCTGAGACATCATTCTGTGTTAGGAATCCCTCAGCTCTGTGATCACTTTATGAGACCATTTTCACACATGATGTCCAGCACTGAACCCTCGTACCACGTGACAAAATGTCACGTGATACAGCATGGCATCTCTAAATCCCTAATTTTGTCGGGTGCTTGTTACTGCCCTTATTTTGCAGATAAGAGTGATAAGATCTAGAAGAATTAAATTATATATCCAAGGTATAATTTGAAAATGCCACAATTTCAAAATGCGGAAAAATTCTTTAATTTTCTCAAGCTCACACAAAGCACTAGGATTTGAAGTTATGATTTTGAATTCTAAATCAAGAATCTTTCCTCTAACTGGTACTGAATGAGTTTGGTCTATTAAGTTCTGAAATGTCCTGGGGGTGATTCAATAGGCACACAGCTGCTTCTGGAGGCCTGGCGTCCGGAGAGGGCTCTTCCATCCGAAAATGAGTGGTTGATCCTCTTCACTCCTTTGCCACACAGGCAAATATTCTTAAAACCACTGCCACAGAAATGTCTGGGTCTTCTCAATTAATTCTTCCCTTGTTATTGCCTTGTGCTGATAAACAAGTACACGTCAAACACTGCTCTGCCTACTCCTGATTTCTTAAACTTTGGAAAAGACATTAAATGGTATTCTGTCAGGGACAGAAGCAATCTGCTATTCATCAGCCTATTAGGTGCAGCTAGCAGTGCTAATGGGAGTGATTATAAAATAACAAAAGCCCCTGGCTGGTGTTTTCTCTTTGCATAGAAAAGTCAATCTTAGTAATTACCTCGTATGCTTCATTTAGTAGACTGGCCAGAGGGCAGGAAAAGGCTTGGTCAAAAGATTTCATATGGGGAGGGTGGAGGGTCTTAAATTGAGGACTTCATGTTCAGTGCCTATATTTTATACGCTATACCAGTCCTACTTCTGCCACTCCGAATTATCTCAATAATCTCTGCGTACTAAGAGAGATAAATTCTTTCTGTAGTTTGTTTTTAAGTGCACTAATCCAATGCTATCAAATTTCTGTTCTATGGTCTTCTCTTTGAATGTGTCATGAGACTCAGAAGAACCGTTTTCTTCAACTTGCTATATTTATAAAATTGAGAGACTATTCATATATGAGTGACAATTTTTCAAAGTTTGTCACCTCCTGAAGCATCTCAGATGGATAATTTCTTTTTCTTTAGGCTCTAAGTAGGATATCAGCTAGGAGAAATGACTTTGAAATCTTGAAGAAGGAGGCTTATGCAAAATTCAGTTATAGAATTTCATAGTAACAATGACTATGATAGATTACCTTTTACTTGCTCTTATTGATTCTATTTATTTAATTTTGGAGCACACATTTAATTTAACAGGAAAAAGAGAGAGAAAGCCTAAATATCTTTTCTTAGTAAAGTACAGTTAGTTTTTAACTTTAAAAATAAAGTTGTAGTCTTCCCAAGTATCAAAGACAAATGTGACCCAAATTTGCACTTTCTGCAAAAAGTAGAAATCCAACCAAAACAGGTGCACAAGAAGTGGCCTGTGACCATGTGAAAAGGTGTGGCACTCGGATGCCAAGTGGCAAGGCTCGTAGGGGGCATTCAGCAAATGTTGACACTCATGCGATATCATTGTTCTTCTATAACATAAAATTGCATTTCCTGGAGGGCTGCCATCTTCCTCTAGTCAGATATCCACCTGGATTCCAAACATGTGCTTTGGATGTAAAAGATGTGTTCGGTGGACTTGTTTTTAGTGGAAATAAAATAATTAGATATGCACATCATGAGAGATAACTGTGTTAAGGTAAATGACAGAGTTTGTGGTTTGGAATCAGAAACATATGTACGTATTCAACTGTTTCAACCTTCACAATTTTTAAACTTTTTTAAAAAGTTTAACTCTAGAACAAAATTATTTGATAAAGTCATGGCACTTCTATTATGACATACTTGTAGTAGGGAAATGAGATAATATGTGTAAAAACACACAGAATCTGCTAGCCACTCAAGAATTCCTTTCTTTAAAGTACAAGTTACCTTGTCATAACTAATCATTTAGTTATGAAATTCTTACAAGATGTAATTATTTTTGAAGATGAAACAATTGAGAAATTAAGTGAGGAGGTTTGCCATAGCAACAATTTTAGCTTATGAAAATTAAGAAGTTAAGCTCTGTGTTTCTAATTCTCTCAATACTGAAGTTCTTGTGCCCTACAGTCAATTTAACAACATCTCTAAACCATCTTCCTCCATTGGTTATAAGAACTGACATTTTGTTTCAATTTGATACATAGTTTTAAAAAGTATAAGTGGATCCTTGTCTTCAGGGGCCTTATGTGAAGTGGAGGCAACAGATAGATGGAAAAAACTGGTACTAGTGGTGCCCTGTCAGACAGGCAAGAGTCAGTGACCACCCGGGAGGAGAAAAAACTCATCCGGTGGAACCGGCAATTTGGAGTCCTAGACTTGCCACAGACTCGTAACATGTAGACACAGAATGAACAGTTGAAAGGGAGAGTCATTGCGATTTCTATTATTATAAGCAACAGTCTCGTGAACTCTACTAGTTCTGCTATTATTACTATTACTACATTCAGGTCAAGTTTTCAAATATTAATTTAGTTTTTCTCTGTGATTTTCGCTTTCTGTATCTTACCCCACTACCAAGCGAAGGGTTATTTCCCACCCTTCAGCCTCTGCATTTGGTGGAAGAACAAATTTCAGGGCAGACCTGGGTGGCATAACGCAATTCTCAAGACGTGACTTCTGGGCTACTGCCCATTCCCCCAAAACTAGCTAAGACCAAAACTGGGGAAATAAAGTGGGCACAGATAGCCCGGCTGATCTCTAGAAACCTGTGGCTAACGACGTTCACTAAGACGATTTGACATTTGATACGCCTCTTCCTCACCTTCTTGTCACTGGATCAGAGCACCCATCACCCTCCGGTTAAAGGCACAAAGATCTATTTTAGGTTTATTTTATTTTGTAAGGTTTCACTCAGTCAGCTGGCTGGACGGCAGGGCAGTATGACAGAGTGGGGTGGCAGGGGAGAAACAACTCATGGCACGCAAGCCGAGCACCTTCTTTCCCTTTTTATTCCATCCAGGCCACAGGCCTATCAGCCAATGCCACCCACACTCAGGGTGGGCCTTCCCACATCCACATCCAGAACTGTGTTAAGTCAACCAGTGGACTAATCCAGTTATCACACACCCTTGGTCTAGCCACCTCCCAAAAATAGCACCTATAATATAAGCTTGTGGGGCCTCGGAGGATATCTAGATATAAACCCTAAGAATATATGAAAATGACTGTCCTGGTGCCTGAGATAATTTGAATAACAATGGGAGCACCTGGGGGAAACTCACCTAAATGGGGAACTGAACTAAACCAGTAAGATGAGGCAGTGTGACTGAGAGTCAGGCTATGGGCCATGAAGCTACCTTTCTAGACTTTAATGCAGCCACTTCTAGTTACAAACGCTGTAGCTCTGGGCAAGTTACTTGACCTTTCTGCAACTCAGTTTCTCATCTTTAACACTGCAGATAATGACCTATGAAAGCCTCTCTCTCGCTCTCTCTCTCTCTCTCTCTCTCTCTCGCTCTCTCTCGCTCTCTCACTCTCGCTCTCGCTATCTCTCTCTCTCTCACTCTCGCTCTCTGTGCTACTAGAGATTGATCCAGGGCCTTTGCACTGAGCTTTATCTCTAGCTCTTTTTTTTTTTTGAGAGAGGGACTCACCAAGTTGCTAAATTGCCCAAACTAGGTTTGAACTCCTGATATTTCTTACAGCTTCCCGGAGTGCTGGGGTTGCAGGTACTACCACACCTAAATTGCTGATGTTCTTGATACATTAACTTATTAACTTCAAAAGAACCCTGTGAGAGCCCCCAGTTTGCGGAAGATACAGGATTAGAGAGATGTAGCATAACTTGCAGTAGCTATTTCAGCTAATAAATAAGAAGGAAATCAAGTGTTTGAAACAAATACACATCTAAAGAGCAGCGAATGTTCCTTGTTGACCTCCTCAAAGACCACTGAAAAACTTACTGAGCAAACACAGCTAAGTTTATTAGACTTGTGCTGAAAGGTAAAATTCTCTCCTGACAGAGTTCGTTTAGAGGTAATAAATTCACAGGGCTTTGGAACCCGGGATGGATTTTGCCAAGTAAGGACTGGCTGAGCGTGCACAGACTTTGCGACCTTGTGGCTCTGGGCCACTGACCACAGTGAGGGAGGGTGTCGGTGCCCGGATGAGGAAACCATTAGTTCACACAGGAGAGCTTCCAGGCGGTCCACAGTCTTGTCTTGTAGGTGCAAGTATTTCTTGGATCAAGTGTTGGGATATTTTTTTGACCCCAGCATTCTTTAATAAAGATGCAAGGACTTATGCTTGTTTCTGTTCTGGAAGGCAAAAGAAACATAAAGGGAAGAGTCTGGCTGAAAAGAGAGTCACTGAAAGTCATCTGGAGAGACCTGTGTTGATTTGTGAGTGTGCGGCAAGAAATCCTGAGACAAGTTTGGATATAAAAATAAAAGCTTTGTAGCACAGTTTCCATTTTTACTGTAAGACTTTTTCTAAAGACACAGGAAATAAAAATGATTTGAGTTCTGTTTTAATGTTAGAGTTCATCTTCAGTTGGAACACATAAAAATGGATGACTTACAGAAAATTTCAAGAGCAGAATTCTGAAAAGCAATTTAATGCCAACTTTGAAATTATCGGTATATAAACTACCCCTTTTTACACTCTTCTTTAATCTTAATCTTTGATTTTCCAGTGCCACATCTTGCACTGTTTCATACACAATTAATTTGTTGTCAGAAGTAACACAGTTAAAGATATTTAACTTCATATTTGAAATACTTATAAGGCAGGTGGAAGTTATTTCTTTCTTACAAAACCTAGAAAGATGAACTGGCCTGGGGATTGAGTAAGAAATGCACACTAGTTCCTCGGTCACTGAGTGTGCCTGCTCTCCATGAATGTACAAACAAACTAAGGCCTGAACAGATACAGCAGCACCCTGGGCGGGGACTAGAGGAGAATGAGCCGGAAGTGAGGGAGGTGTGCAAATTGACTTTGTTCTTGAACATTTCCTGGAGATATTGAAATTGAGGAAAGAACCTCAGTTATGCATTAAAACCTCTGGGTTGGATTTTATCTATATGGTGAAATGTGTGTGTGTGTGTGTGTGTGTGTGTGTTCAATACATTGCTTATTAAATACTTCACTGAGAGGGAAACAAAGATGAAGAGCCACAACAAAGAACATTTACTGCCGAGGAAGTTACCGTGTGATAGGATCTTCTAAAGTGCCCAGAAGAACTCTATGAAGAGCGTTGACTGAACCGGCCAGGTGCGCAGTTCATTGGAAGTCCGAAAGCACAGAAATGGTCCCCTCTCCCAGGCTCGGCTGTAAGACTAGAGAATGTTGGGCAGGATTTGTGCTGATGATTACTTTTACGTTGGGTCTAAGCATTCAGTAATGTCGCATATACAATAATCTACATACAGTAAATGTTACTACATCTGATGTATCCCGACAATACAATACTGGAAAAATAAAGGACAATTCATGGACTTCGTCATCAAAAGGAAAAATCAGAAATTAATGAGTTGCATTAAATAAATATGAAACTACTTCTGTTGGAGTTACTATAGATCAAAGATAACACACAGTGCCGGGAGATATTGGTCGGTGACTACATTTGGGAAGCTAAGAAAAGACGTTACAAAGCAATTGCTGATGAAGGTAGGAGTCAAGTGAAGAATAAAAATGAACTTGACACTGATGAGGGAGAGTGGAGAAGGAAGGAAGGTGGAAAGGAGTGTACTGAGCGAGCTTTACAGACTTGAGAAGTACACTGCAGCCTGGTCACAGAGAGTGAAAAGGTATGACAAGGAGGAAGGAAGTGGATTCAATTTTTATTTTAAAAGGAAATAATTTAAATAGGGGATTATACTATTGAATTTCCACTTCACAGAATCATTCTGCTGCAGTTTAGATTTAAGAGTGCCTTGAAGGTAGGGTACCATTGTAAACGTTTTGGTATTAGTCCAGGCAAGAGGAATTTGAACAGAAGTACTGGCAGTTGGAATGAAAGAATACTAACTGCTTTAAGAAATCTTTAGGAGGGATTTCAGTGAGGAATTTGATATGCAGGGTCAAGTAAGAAAAAAAAATCCATGATGACAGTTAAAATTCTAATTTGTCCAGTCTGGCATGGTGTCATATGCCAATAATCCTAGCACACTGGAAGCTGAGGCAGGAGGATCTCTGCAAGTTTGAGGCCGTCTTGGGCTGCATGATGAGTTCAAGACCAGTCTGAACTATGCAGTGAGACCCTGTCTCAAAAAGAAAAAAAAAAAAAAGAAATAGAAAAACAATCTCATTTGTGTATCAGTGTACCAATCCTACCATTCACTGCAGCAGGGGCCAAGTTTGGAGGGAGCTCATGAATTTGGCTTGAAAATAGTGCTTTTTAGACAAAACAGAGACATTAATTAGTTGTTGAACATAAGTACTGATGCCTTGCATGTCAGATTTAAAGATGCCCAAAGTCATAAAAAAGCAAACAAAAAAAACTTTTTTTTACTAAAAGGAGAAATAATGCTGACATCGAGTACCATAATTCTAGGTTCCAGAGATACAGGAAAACCTTGGATTGCGAGCAGTAACTTGTTCTGCAAGATGAGCAAGCATTTCTAATAAATTTTAACTTGATAATGACCCACATCGTGCAATATGAGTAGTATGCAACCCTGAATGTCACACGATCACAGCTGAGCAATGTCCCCAGTCACTGCGGGATTGTGGGTCATTGTCTCCCAACAGCAAGAGGGTAAGGAGGGTTCTTGTCTGCACAAGAGGCAGAGAAAAAGGCAGAGCAATCCCTCATGCAAATGAGATTAGGGAGATGTGTAAAATGTGAGAAACTGTGCGAAAATTTTGTAGAAAAGAACCAGAATAAAGCTGTAGTGATGTAAACAATGAGTCTGTTTAACAACAGTGCAATGTCACATTGCTGCAATGTCCTCAAACGCAGGCAAAGGCAAGCGTCACTGGCCGGGTTCCTTATCAAAGCCGCACAGAAGGGAAACGGTCCCACTGAGTCAATACAGAGCAGTGATTCGCTTAGTGATGGTAACAGTCGTGCTACACAGTAACCCTCCTCTCTCTAGTCTCCCTCATGCCAGCCACAAAGGTTTGCAAAGGGAAGTGTGGATTGATTTGTTTATTTTGCTGTGTATTTTATATCTTCTTTATTGTTTTGCATTTTCTTACAGTACTGCAATTATTTTATATGAGTATTTTGGGGTAGTGAAACAAATCATCTGAGTTTCCATTATTTCTTATGGACAATTTTGGTTTTATATAAAAGTGCTTTGGATTGCAAGCATGTTTCTAGAGTGATTTATGCTCACAAACCGAGGTTTTACTGTATATAGAAACATCGTCTAATTCAAAACTTATTTTTCTTCAGCAAGTCAATAAAAACCAACTGAGGACTGATATCAAGTATAAGAGAACATAAAATTTAAGTGCAAAAATACACAAATATCTACTTCACCAAAGTAAAACTCATAACTAACTTTTTAATTTTAAACCCTATCTGTATAATTTGTATGTACTCAGATTTTATTCTCAGTTAAATAGTTGCCTATGACATAGAAATCTCCAATCTAAAAATGAAAAGTTTATTAAACACACGGGACACTGACAAATGTTAAACAGCTAGGTGTATATTATTCAGACTTTTTAGTAGTCTCATAAAAATATTCCATTTCTTGCTCTATTTGAAGAAGTGACAAATCACATTTACCTGTACCTACTCTATGTCACACTTTCCTCTTCAGAAATGTTGATTTGTGATCTGTCTGAAGCCTGCACCGAGCTTAGCAGTAGCATCCACTGTTATTATTCTTAGAACAAAATGGGACATATAAATGGCTCCTCTAAAAATACTGGTCCAGCTGCTTTTCATACTGGCTCCACATATTTATAGGTGAGGTAATCCTTTTAACTAATTTTAGGAGTACATATAAAATGATTTTGTTTTCTAATTGATAACTCATGCAAATACAACAATGAAATTTACCCTCTGCTTAAAATCTATGGCCATTGGCCCTGCATGCAAATAAGCTGGGTAATTATCTGCCTGACATTAGGCGAAAGACTCACAGATGGCAAGATAGACAGATAGACAGAGAATATACACAGAGATAGATATGAGTATAAAAGAAATCTATTTCTTTCTTTCTTTATACACAGATATAGAGCTATACATTCTTGAATATATGCCCTAAATCAGTGATGGTGAACCTTTTAGAGCTTTGAATGATACAAATAGCCTACTGCAGCATGTGTGCCACGGGTTTGCCAACACTGCCCTAAATTTCCACTACTTACCACTGCGTGTGTTTAGAATTCTTTGATAAGGGATTTAATTATTTGAACTAAATTTTAAAAAGAAGCAGTACTCTTTGATTAACTACTTAAATTTCTTTGTAATTTATTTAAAGTCACTGAGCTAATGATGTCAGCCATCACTAATACAACATAAACCCAACCCCGGAATTTCGAGATACAGGCTAACATAGATGCTCCATGGTCAGACTTGCTAGGTAAGGCGTTAGTGTGTGGGCTGAAGATTGTCTTGATGCACAGGACTGAGATGAAAAGAGGCCACGGAACATCGGAGGAGAAGACTCAGGAAGGAAAAATCTTGGTATTATATTTGAGATAACTTTAAAGGTTAAATTGTCAGCTGACACAAACTTTTCAAAGCATTATGGATTGATAAGGACAATGTAAACTGTTAGCTAAAACCCTGAGGAACTATAATTTGCATCAGAAAATGTGCATCACATGTTTACCAAGAAACAGAACTAAAATCAAAACTGAAAGGAAAAACCATGAGTTTTCATTTGTTTTTGTTCTTTCAATTGTAAGAGGGATAAACCTATTTGACAAAAACAGATTATTAAGTGTCTCTGCTACTTGATTCTGTTCTTGGGCAAAAACAAACTTTCTGTTTAAAAATATGCTTTATTATCTGTGATAACGAATTTCAAGAATGTCAGATTTCCTTTATACATGTGTTTATTAGTGTGTAATTGATAAGTGATTATCTAAGTGCAATACTTAACTGTTACAGTTAAATGACCATTTCTGTTTGCCTTTAGATTATTATAGTAAAATTTTAAAATAGTAAATTTTAGCATATTGACCTTTTATTAATGTACTAGGAACTGAACCCAGGGCCTTTGCACTGAGATACATACAGCCCTGATTCTTTTTATATGTAAGGACAAGTCTGGCTAAGTCTCTAGGTTTCTCAGGCTGGGCTTGAACTTGGTGTCTTCCTGCCTCAGTTTCCCAGAGTGCTGGAGTTACAGGCACACTCCACCGCCCTGGGCTCTGTATTAACTGCTGAACTTAAATTGTGTTATCAGTTATGAAGGCAAAATTATATGCACTGTTGAAAGCTATCTTCTTAACAAAGGAATTCTTTGTGAAACTATTAGATAATCCAAGACTATTTTACATCATAACAATGACAGGACATAAAAGACCTTGTTTTGTTTCTAGTGCTATCAGAAAAGGACTAAGGTTGATTAACACACACATTTGTACCAAGCACAGGTGATATGAGGTCAGGATTCTTTCTATAAGGGACGATTGCCTAGTAGCCAAACTAGATTACAGCAGTAGGGTATTTGAATTACAACGTTGCACTTCACAGTGAGAGGCATCGAAGCACTAATAGTTAATAGTACTTTAGTACTTTACAGTGCTAATATTTAATTACAATAGTAAGTAGTAGTACTTCAATCTTGAGTTAGACATTCAGTGGGTAGGTGGTTTTTGTCTCACCCCACCACTGTTCCCAGTACGGCAGCTGAGGAACATACCGTCGGTACACCACAGCTGTGGTTTCTGGCCCACGTCACTACAGAACCAACCAATTGTAGGTGAAAAATGTAGGTAGTTTGCAATAGTTGCATCTATACTTAATACCTGTGCAGTCTTTTCAGGCTTGTTATCATTTCCTAGACAATACCTATCACAACGATTTACATAGCATTTATGTTGTAGTGGGCATTATAAGTAGTAGGGAGATGATTTACGATATACAGAAGGATGCGAGTAACTTACAAGCAACTACTGTGCCACTTTACATAAACAAGTTGAGCATCTGTGGATCTTGCTATCTGTGGTGCCTCTAGAACCAACGCCCCCAGGGACTGAGGGATGACTACAATGGTGCGTCTACTCCAGAGACTTTTTCTGAATACTGAATGAGTTAAAATGTGACTAAGCAGAGTCTGAAACATGGTGAGACTCAGTGAAGCCTGGACATAAACATTACTAGCAGTGGCACAGGCACGCACAAATGAGTCTGCGTCAGAGACTCATCACGGTGACCTCCATATGGTGGCTGTGAATTTAATTTCAGCACAGAGATACTATCTACAACATTAAACTAGTGTCACCGATAGGAATGCAGGTGGCATATTCATTTTTAACACTGTACTTACAAATATTACATTTACAAATTAAACTTCTCAAACTCGTTATTTATGGTAAAGGAACATAAATTGGTACTAAGACATTGTAAAATTTTATTTATAAATGTATTTAGTTTCTGAGGCAGATAAGCAAGATGATTTAAAGTTTAATCTACTTTTACAAGTATTAAGAAATATTCTGCATTCCCATTTTTAATAATCCATTCATTAGTTAAATTTTAGAAAGATGTTTGGTACAATTTATTTGGAGATTTACTGAAAAATAAATCCCCTGGATTAGGAATTACACTGGTACTTTGGTTCATGAACTTAATCCATTCCACAACTCTGGAAAAGATGGCCACGATCAAATTTGTGTGGGAAAGATGGCTGTGGTCGTATTTGTCACTGGATGCAGAGTTCACAAACAAAAACAAAATTCTGCCAAATGCTTCTGTTTGCAAACCAGACTGTTCACAAGCCAAAGTGATCATGAACTGAGGTACCATTTTATGTACCAGACAATAATTAAAAGTCCAGGTGTGTCCTTTGTTAACTATGTAACTTACGTAAAATTCACTAATCACTGTCCTCCATTTATTCATCTGCAAATTCAAATTTAAATTAATCAATATTCAAGCCAGTTAATCATAAGATATAGTTTTCTGATCAACTGCATCAGCATAATCTGAATTACTTTCAGACTAATGTTAATTTCTTTGTAACTAGTTGAATCATATGTTTACTGACGTTTAGGAATCGTTACTTCAATAACCACTGCAGGTCCAAAATTATGCTTCTCTTTCAAGAGTCTGCCATGAACTCCAGCTGAAAGCTTTTAATGATACATAGTTTACTACCTCAGGAAGCTACCAATGAAAAGGGAAGGCATCGCTTCACTTGTTTCCATTATTGAGCAAAAGATAAAAAAAAGTATTCCTATAATTTAATCCACTAGAAGCACAGGAAAGTGGAAATTATTGTAATTCATGAGAAATAGAACACTGACAGAAAGTGTGACATTTTATGCTTAAATATGCGTTCCCGATTGTGCTAGAGCATCGTTTTGGAATACGTGTAGAACAAAAGCATGACTCCTTCCTAAAAGTCAAATGGAACAGAGTCCCACACAATGTGTGATAAAAGGAATTTACTATTAATAAGAGCAGCTACCATTTAGTGAATGCTTTTCTTTGAATTCATTTTAGTGATATAAGTTGCATTTTACCCCAAACCAAGTATTAAAGAGATTTGTACAAGATAAATGTGTGATGCTTACTAAAAATGTCAGCAAGAAATTTCTTATATCTTCGGAGACTTGTGAATTATTCTTGAAGGGAAATGTTCTAATCTCCAAAATTTGTAACTGAGAACTTACATGGAAAGACTATTAGCAGGACATCTATAACATGTTTTGAGTATGTCAGAGAGAGTTTCCAGGGTATCCAAGAGCACTAGAAGTTGAGTTTTCCTAATTTAAAAATCCAAAATCCAACGTACTCCAAAATCAGGACCTTTTGAGCATAATGCTACGCGTGGAAATCTCCACACATGAACTCAAATGACGTGTGTCATGGTCAACACAGAAACACTGAAAATACTGTGTATACTTACCTTCAGGCTATCGGGTGTGCAATAAACACTAACAAATTTGTGTTTGGACTTAAATTCTGACCCTGATAAATCTCATTATATCCATGCAGTTATTTAAAGATCTGCAAAATATCTGAAATCCAAAAGATTTCTGCTCCGTGTATTTTAGCTAAAGCTATTCGATCTGTCATTAGTATCACTATCAGCAGTTTACTTCATATTTTAATATTTTGTTACATTCAAACTATTTATAAAATTAGATAAATTTAAAACAGACCAAATATATTTGTTTAGAGGAAAATGAATTCTCTGGACGATAAATCTATTTGGCTACATAATTGTTTTTATTTATGATGATTCCTGCTTTGTTCAGCTTCATTTTAATAAGCATCCTTTCTGTCTCCTAGAAGTTATTACCATTCCATTACTGACCTTCTGTCCGAATGGGACCAAATCCTCTATTGTCTTTGATATATAAATTTATACTGTTCAATGGAAGTATCTGTAAAATCGTACATTAATCAAATCAGAACAATACTTATTGATATTCAATTTAATGAGCTATTTATCCATGTATAGCTCAGAATTATGTGCCTTTTCAGCAGGGACAATTTCACAGTGTAACTTCTCTCCCATCCGCCTGTGTATGATCTCTCATCCCAAGAGGAATAACTTGGAACAATTACCTCCACCATCTGAAACGTCAACCTCTCTGAAAGTTGCGCACTCCCCACCTTTCAGAGCTGTGACTTTTCACTCTCTGCAGCAGTTAGAAGCTTCTAGACCATTTTGTAAACTCAGGTTTAAATGTTTCTAAGAGACATAGGAAATGAAACTATTGTATGACCACATAATTTTTGGAACTATAATGGGATCTATATTGAAAAAGGTTATTTTCTATTCCTTCCTGAAAAGATTACCTGAACTATATTATTGTGTTTTATATTAGACATTAAGATACGTTTAATGCCATTGAAAATGGACAAAACTCAGGCATGTTAGGTTATATTAAGGACTCTACGCTCCTTTGTTAAAAGATGTCATATAATCTCGATCATGTTGTATATTACAGCATGATACCAGATTTGCGGTTTGCCCAGGTTGAAGATAAATGATTCAGTGTTACAATCAATGAAGGAGATGATTGCAAAACTCACCAAAATAAAAAATTAAAACACATTTCCCATCTAAGTTTTGAGAATTTGTTACAATCATTAAACTGGTAAATATCAAAACTAAAAGTAAATCAAATTTTAGAAGTCCTTGTATAGCATTTTCTCAAATACAATGCATCATGATACTCTTTCCTCAATCATAGAATATGAACCTAGTCAATGGAATGTGATTGCTATCTTCGCCTTCTAAAATTTATCATTATTTGAGAACCAAATAAAGCAATATGTACTGAAAACATTATATAATCAAACCTATTTGCATTACATCAAATTATGTGAATTAAAAAATCATGCACATAAATAAAAGCTAAAAGCAGCACCTCCCTCCTGTTAGTTCATTTTAAATTTTGCCACCAAATCAATTTTCCTCAATCTTACCAAACTTCTTTGGGTTCAGGGATTCCAATACTGGAATGGGGAATCACAGTGGTATTTGTTTCAGGAGTCTTGATCTTTCCAGAATGAAGAATTTGTGTTTGGAGAGTTCTTATAATTCTATAAATAGTGGCAATTATTGGGCTACACCCAAACGGAAAGCGTTACATACAGTGTCTTCCACATATCTTAGTCCTGGAATTCTGGCTCTTTCTATCAACACGAGAAGTTATTTTTAACATAAGAAACATTTGATTTGCCCCCACATCTCTAGTGACTCTGGCACAGAAAAGCAAAGTTCATTATTGCAGAATGGAGTGAAAAGAAGCCTGGAAGGTCGGAGTAAGTTAGACATGTTTCTATTGATTGCAGCACTACTGAGAGTAGGACGGGATAGATAAAAGCCAGAAATTTGGAATTAGTTTGAAGTTATCTCTCTAAAGACCAAGCTCTTTAGAGAAAGCAGTGGATAAACTACAAGTTACATTTTAGAAACCTTCCAGCACAAAGCTGTGAAGCTATCAAATATGTGTGTGCTCTCAGAGAAAGTAAGAAGGTAGTTGTGGTGCTCTTTATACATGCTATTCTTTAGAAATATTTAGTGTATTTCTAAGGCAAATTGCAAGAAATACCTTACCGTTGCCACAGCAGCAGACTCAGTATGTTTTGAAGACAGTGATTTGAGCTGGTTTTGAAGAGAAGGAAAATGTGCATCCTTTATATGCCTGAGACACAGTTTCCTCAGTAGACCTTCCTGCGATGATGTAAATATGGCAGCTACAAGCCACATGACAATGTTGAGCTTTTGAAATGTGGCTCCTGTGACCAGAGAACTGGATTTTTAACCTTATTTTATTCAATTAGTTAAATTTAGGTATAAATATACATGTGTGGGTAGTGGGTACCTGAGACAGTTAATCCTGCTGTGGCCTTGAGTAAGAAACGCCTAACGGGTTAGTGCAGCACAGTTCTGGGTGTGTCTAGATGACCTGCTTGCAGAGGGAAGACCCGTCTTGGGTGGCACCAACCAGCAGGCTCCTGGCTGGATGGAGCAAAAGAGGGAAGGAAGAAGGAAGCTTTGCTTTGGCTTCTTCACAGAAGCTCAGTCACTTTGGGACCTGTCTCCAGGTTTTCCCTGCAGGCTCTTCAGTCTTCCGGCTCATTCTTCCACCTTCAAACCCAGATCACTGACTTCCTGATAAGGACTCGCATGGAACTCTGCTGTGGGCTCCAGCTCGGCAACACACAGAAGGTCCTCTTGCATTTCTCTACCCCACTCTGCAGGTGGCCATTGTAGGCCGACCTCATAAAACCTTTATACATCAATTACGTATATGTATGTGTATATGATACTTAACTCATACAGTACCCCATTTGGCAGTGTAGTTATATAACTCTGAACTTTTATCTACAATCTTGAGGATATAAAAATTGTAATAAAAATATCAATTTGGATATATATTTTAAAATAATAATATGATTAATTCTACTATGTATGTTTGAACTAGTAAAAATATTGTTATGCTGTCCAGCCATGGTATCGAGTTAGGATAAAAGAAAGCAGATGAAGAAAATCATAATTTTAAAATTGTACTTTTAAGAAAACTGTGAATTCAGGCCATAAAGTTACCCAAGGTTATACATATCTGTACTCTGTATCTTTACTCCCTAGGCTTGTGTTTCTTTTTTTTTTCCTAACCTATCATACTCCAATCCCTTAAAGATACTGTAAGTCCATAAATTAATCTCATTGATAAAGCACCAACTTGAATTGAAAGAAATAGATAGGAAATATTCAAAGCATGTTTTTAGGCAAAACAGTTTAGATAGCTCAGTTTAAAGGCTACCTCCAAGAACACATATTCAATGTTTTTTCTTGTTTTTGTTTTTGTTTTTGGTGCTGGGGATCAAACTCAGGGCCTTGTGCTTGCTGGGCAAGAGCTCTACCACTTGAGCTAAACCCCCAGCCCTCTCCAGGAACGCAGACAACCCCACCCAGATCACAGCACCTCTTACCTCCCCACACTCTGTTTTCTCTGAATGTGTCCTTCTTTCACTCTGCCTAATGAATTCTCTTTGGGCCTTTCACTAATGACTTCTGAAAGCCTTTTTCTGTGAAAAAAGTCAAATCCTACTTGAAGGACTTTGAGGGAACTCTGGAATCCTGTCTGGTCACAGTATATAATTTATACCATATTTATTAACAAGAAGGAAGGATGCTGTGCTCCTGGGCAAATATAAAGCTTAATGATACACATCTAAGCAGCATCAGCACTCCCAAAGCAAAGCATGAGCGCAAGTAACACCAGAAGACTAACTTGCAAAAGCAGACCCTGCTTGTCGGGCGTGAGGTGGGACCTAAACATTTGCATTTCTAGGGTTATAAGAGAGGCTGTTGGTGTTGGCTCATGCGTCAAAATCCAAATAGTATTTAATGTGATTTTGTCCAGCTGCCCTCAGGGGGTGGAGCTCAGCACATCACCTCTATCATCGGAATTACAGTACTTTGAACCTGTCAGAAATGAAAGGAATTGATATTTACTCCAAGCTATTAAATTAGAATTTTGAGGGATGGATATAGTATTGTATGAAGGTTTGAAAACCATCTTGATTTAGTGGATGGGATCATCCCCAAAAACAGGTAACTGATTATTTATGAATATACTCAAGGCATAAAATTTAATATTCCTAACATTAATTTACTAAAAATAAATCAATTCCCTTATATTCATTTAATAAACTACAGTTTATGCTAGCCAAATACAGAAATAGCAATTTTAATACAAAAGTTATGTTTTATGAAGAAATTTTGAGATTTTTAAAATTTCATAAAATGGTTAAAATGTGAAATCTGTGCTATAAACTATGAACTGATTTTAGTACACATTGCCTCACAATGTGTTAGCATAAAAATGGGGATCTGCAGGGTATTTTCCAGAAGCTCTGAAAAGGATCGACTTGGCCCTCTCTTGGTCTGCACTGTCAAGGGGAAATACACCTGGAGAATGTGTGCATCTGAGAAAGGTTTACCGTGTGGTGGAGGCAGAATGGTTTGTTTCTCCAAATGTCACATTTTGGCAGAGATGTGTAAGAAAATTAGAACAATAATGGATTTGTCTCTGTGCACATATTTGTCATATGCATTTCTAAAGCCAAATTGAAAGCAGTGAGAGAAACGTGGGCTCAGAGCAGTCACTGCTGCGGCTCAGGACACAGATGATACCCCAAATTTTGGTTATCTGAATTAAAGGAAACTGAAGCCTCAGAAATCGCCTCTCTCTGACCTTCCCTCGGTTCTCCTGAAGCACATAAACTCATTCACTCTGAAGTTCCTTTAAATGACCACAGAAAGTCATTTCAAAATTAAACACGATGTCTTCACTTCCTTCCTTAAATTTTATTAACCAAGGAAGATCAACTCATAGAAACGAAGACCACCAAGTCTGTTGCTAAACACATCAGTTAGTCTGTGGAGACCTGCCGCCTGGGCACCTTGGCTTGCAGGAGGGCAGCCTGGTCCCTCAGTTTTCTCCTCTTTCCCGGTGACAGCTGGTCCCCACCACCCACAAGCCCCGGGCCTTATTCCTCCATGCTGTAGAGTCAGCCCTCGGGCCTGCCTTTGAGTCACATATTCCTCTGCAAGGCTCTACGCACTTTCACATAACTCAGACGATTTTTCTCCCAATTATCTTATCTGTCTCTTGCCAGTTTATCTCAGCAGACTTAATTATACAACATTCACAGGGCAGAGGGGAAGTTCCTTTTGCCCCGACCTGGTCAGTTTGGAGTATATTTACTAGCTTATTGAATTTCATAAAAGAAAAATTTATTTACAAAGTCATAAAGTTGATATGCGTGACTTAACAAATAAAAGCACAGACAGTCCATGTCATGGTGGCACAGAGAAATGGACATATTTATAAATATTACTTTCAAAGACCTAGTTTATTTTTCATTTCTAAGTTCATATATTTTCTTTCATAGTTTATAAATTCAGTTTACTTTATTAACTAAAAACTAGTCTCAGTCCTACTCTATATCATTATAAGAAAATATTAACTTTGAATGTGAATGTTAGACCAAGTAAATCCATTATTTGTTCTTACATATACTACTATCATGTTTTTGTGTACAAAGACATAAATACTATGGTTATATGATCATTCATTTTTAATATAAAATATTTATATAAGCTTTTAAAAATTGATCGATACAGTATTGGCTTCTGTGGCGGTTAATCGTCAGCTTGGGTGGAGCGCCCAGCTGATCTGAGTCAGCGCCGCTGTCTGAAAGATTTGAGGCACTCAGGAGGCATGATTCCAGCCGGTCTTCCTGGGGGAGTCTCCTCGCTGCTGGGCTTCCTCCAGGGAGCTTCGCTGCCGCTGCTTTTCCTCAGTGTCGCCAGGGATGGCTGCTGTTCTCTTCAGAGCACCTCTGGCCTTCACCTTCACCTTGAGAGTCATCTCCTGCCTTTCGGCACAGACGCTTCGGCTTCCAGCACCAGCTTTTCATCCTGTGACGCAGCATCTCCAGCCTCCAGCACAGGTGCTTGGGCTTTCCAGCACCGACCCTTCGGTCTTCCATCCCAGATTCCTCTCGGCCGCCTGATACAGACTCGTACGGGACAGTGCTGCGGGCTGCAGGCCTTCGGCTGGACTTGGATGGACAGTGCTGCGGGCTGCAGGCCTTCTCTTGCATCCTTCAGATTGCTAGTACACAGACAGATCTTTTACGCTTTTGACTCTGTGGGAAAATACTGTAAGCCAATCTTGTAAATTGCAGTGTGCTACGTTAAATCTGTTCCTCTGGGTAGAACTCTGACTAATACGGCTTGTTAGTAATCTCTTTTACAAGCAAAGCTCCTTATATATATTTGTGTACATAAATATATGCATACTGATAAACAGACGGGGTAGGAAAGGAGAAGGAAAAGAAGAGGGACATGAGGGAGGCACTCCTTTTATGTATACATTGTATTTGTCGCCCTTCCTGCCCCTGAGACACAGTACCTTACACATGTCATATATACTTACACATTTACAGCTATATTCTGTCATAATTAATTGCATTCATATTTTAAGTATAAAACATCTTTAATAATACTAACACTTTAACCATAAGGGCATGTTGAGTTAACTTACTCCAGAAATATTTAACTATCTTCAGGCTATAGAGCAGCTTGTTCCAAAAAATGAGAAAACAGCCCAAGATCGTGGTCAAGACATGTATTTTAGAATGATTTTTAAAGACTTTCTACCTTTATCACTTTGCGTAGGACTATCTTTCTGTACTTTTTGGTCAGTTCCATTATTTTCTCTCTTTACAATAAAAACAAATAAATCGAAAAGCCCTATGGCTCATTTTCAATATCCACTCTCTTCATCTTTGTATAACTTCAGTGAATTCTTTCCCAAAGACTGTTCCAAATTTTAGGCAAATGTAAAATTCTCTACTGTAAGAAAATTAAATATAAAAAAAAGCTATGTAAGGGTGTCAGGAGGAATCCTGGAAGTTTTTCTTTGGTTCCTTGCTGTTTGCTGCCTTTCTATGATACCCAGACCGAGTTCCTCGTCAGCCCACCAACCGGACAACTGGCCTCATCCTGTATGTTCATCTCACATACTATATACATGTTGCTATATATACACATAAAGGTTTCTTCAAACATAAACACAAAAATGTATGATGCACAGTGATAAGACTGCGACGTGATGGGTCACCCCTCTAGAGTTTTCACTAGCATCGGTCAGCCCCACACAGGCGTGCACAGTGAGACACTTGGTCAGCTGCTTGAGACTTTCAGGTATGTTCTCAGGTCCCGTCATCACACTGGGGCCAGCGTGGGGTTTAAGGGTCAGTCATTTTCTTTGAGAAAGAGAAGTGAAGTAAGACAATGATGTTAGCCTGTCGGTCATAAATTGCCCTCAACCTTCTTTTAAACACTACCTGTTAAATTACAGAAGAAACAAATCCTACTTGTAACATAAAAAATCAGAGGAGATTTTTCTTTCATATGACAAATTTTTGTGCACCACGAAGCTTTTATTGCAGTGCTTGTAAAATGTTAATGATGTTAGTTGGAAGAGTTGTGAAACTTAATATTTTTTAAAGTTTTTTAAAATTATTTTTCATTCATTTTATATTATTAATATTTGTTTCTACAAAGGACTAAATATTGTGTTTCCGGAAGATGAGGTGTGAAATGGAAAAGGATGATTCAAAGTGTGAGTCTATGGAAACTTGTAAGGTTGATAATAAACGATCATGATTTTCAATGTCATTTTTAAAGTAAATGCACAAAAGCAAAGAAGGACATAAAATCAACAACAGCAACAACAAAATCTGCCTTTACAATGATACCTAATTATTGTTTTTACATTAATCGATAATCCAAGCTGTTTTATACTACTCTGTGTAGTTCATTGCAGACAATTTCTAAATGGAGTAAGAGCAACAAACTTGAAAAGATGCTGAACTGCAAAGGATACTTATTTGACACATAGAGGTAACAGAAATCCTTCCTGGAGTCTTCAAGCAAGTTCAGTACAGGTTTTATTTTTTAAAAAAGTAATTGCACAAAGGCTCAAGAATTAAATTGTTTAGTAGCAGCAGTTACCGCCCAAAATGGAAAAAGTCACATTGTTGGTAAAAGTATAATGGTGCCAGTACATAAAAACACAAGTGAGTATATGCTAAGTCAAAATGCTGCTAGGGAAAGGGATGGGACCTTTGCTTAAGAGGATGAAAGGTTTATATGGTAGAGATTTAGCACCCGAGTAAAGAGATTTGAATGCCATATATGGAAAAAACAATCAATTCCCCTTTTGGATTGGTGAGTAAACAGATTTCACTAGTAAATGTCAAGCTCTAGCATTTGTAAAATTTTTATATGTTGATGAAATTCATAAATGATCGAAAGCTTGACACCGTCATAACACATTGCTTTACTCAGACAATGCTGGTGGGGCAATACTTTAAGAGGAAACAAAAACTAAAATGACTGGGTTATGGCACAAAATAATGAACTTTATTAAAGAATGATCAGTTCACTTGAGAATGTTTTTAAAATGTGTGAAAACTTGGTCAGAGAACATATAAATCCTTTAATATACAAAGAAATCTGAATTCATGATAGAGGGTTTTCAGAAAGGTGTTTCGAGCTGAAAAATGATTTCCTTTGTAATTTATGGAGCGAGTAATTCAAATTTTGTTGAATACTTAGGAAATAATAAATAGCTGCCCAAACTAGGCTAATTAACAGACACTGATATTTTTAAAATCACTTTTACTAGTTGAACAATTCTTAGCCAGACATTGGCATGGCAATATACTATGTTCAAAATTAAACTGAATAAAAAAAGAGAATCTTTATGTTTTTGTTTTTGCTTGGGCATGAAGGAGTCTAACAAATCTCATCTGAGTTCTGCAGTAATTAAAAGTGGTATTAATCTCTGCCAGAAACTTTTTAGGACAAAATAGTAAGAGTAGCTACTAAAATTAAGAACTTCTTAACAATATTCAGTCAGTTACATCAAAGTCTTGGTCCATTTTGGGTGCTATAACAAAGACTGAGTGGCTTCTAAACAGCAGAAATGTGTTTCTTACTGCTCCACATGCTGGAAATACAGTAATAAGTTGCTGGCAGATTCAGTATCTGATGGGTACAGCTCCACGCAGATGGCATCTTCTCCATGTCTGGTGGTAGAAGGAGCTAGGCAGCTCTTTGGGTCTCCCTTCTGGGGTCACTGATCTGACTCATGAGGGCTCCCTCCTGACAATTTAGCCCTCTGCTAAGGGCACACCTCTTAACACCATCACCTTGGTGACTAGGTTTCAATGGGGAAATTTGGGGAGAATATAAACATTGAGACTATAGCAATCAAGTGATAGAATAAAAATGCCTGAAAGACTAGAGAAAAAAATAGAATATAGAAAAAGACAGTGGACATAATAGACGGTGTACAATAATGTCAGTCACATTAAGACAATTTTAATGATCAAAAAATACAAAGAATTTTATCAGACCTAAAACCTGCAAAAGCAAACCAAAAGAATTCTCTAAAGCTGAAAAATAAGAGAACTGAAATTAAGATTCCATAGGCTTTCAGTGCACAGTAGACAAAGCAGAAAAGAAGTGAAAAATAATTTAGTAAAAAAAATCTGGGCAACCCACTTGGGTCCCCGCCTCTCTCTCAGGAGTTCTCTTCCTCTCTCTCTGAATAAATTTCCTACTCTTAACCTCCTTTGTTCCTTAGAATTCATTCTTTGACTTCGGGGAACACAAACTCAGCGTAACTAACATCCAGCAGGTTGGGAGTCATATTTTTTCCCCTCTATCATTTGGAGGCCCCGGCGAGATAATTAGGAGCTACTTGTGGAAAGAGATACATCTCAAGCCAACATGAGACCACCAGCCAAACAATAATTTATGTAATGTACATGTATGTGTCATTACATCTCGAGATGCTCAGACACTAAGCAGTCTAGACAACGTCACACTAAAAATGAAAGGTTAGATATTAATAATTTACAAGTTATATCTATAGGCAGGCACATGCTATGAGTGGCACCCTACTAAAGGATAGCAAGTTGTGTCATTCAATATCTGTTAATTATATAAAGATGGCTGACTAAAATGCTATTCTATACTGGGATAGGCATTTACATGTGTTTCAAAGATAATAATGTCATCATGATTGTCATACTAAAAAGATATGTGATCCTTGACCTCAAATCTTTTCTATAAAACGTTATGATTGTTATTTGATAACATTTTATAGAGATTCAACTTCTAAGACAACCATGCTTGGTAAAGAAATAAGTTCATTGGTTATACTATATATCTCAAGATGCTTGAGATTCAGATAAGTTTGTAAAATATAATACTGATGTAATCGACCTTCTCTCCTGGGTGTTCAACCGCTGAGGTTTAGAGACCAAAACTAGAAAGACAACTGGGCTAAGAGGATAGCCAATATTTTAACCCTGGCCCTCCAAGGTCAACAAGGACCCAGGACATAAGGAACCTTTTCTACAAGATCCTACATCTTTGGTGAGTCACCCAACCTCCTGAACAGGGAGACTATTAAACACCAGAGAAGAAGTCAAGTAATGCACAACCAAAAAGGAGGTTTACCTGAGAGGGAAAAGTCTCCCCTGCTTCCATAGGAAGCCACGTGGTCAAGCCAGACTGTGACCCATCCTGGCGGCTGACACTGACAGAGAGCAGCGAGGCTCTGCATGTGGTTCCAAAAGTGATGTCTGAGGAGCCTAAACTGACCTTGATAGATAGTAAGTGGTCGATTTTGATTAACATGGATCTCACTTTAACTTCGTCTTAAACACCCAGCAGAAAAGTATAAAAAAAGATACATAAAACAATACCATAGCTAGATGTTGTTTTTTCTCCAATCTGACTTTCCATTCTAGTGCCATGCTTTGGTTATACATGCTTTAATTTCTTAGAAAATTTGTTTACTCTCACCTAGAGGATG
>PVJO010008784.1:44029-73401 GCA_004026905.1 Hystrix cristata
AGTGGTCGATTTTGATTAACATGGATCTCACTTTAACTTCGTCTTAAACACCCAGCAGAAAAGTATAAAAAAAGATACATAAAACAATACCATAGCTAGATGTTGTTTTTTCTCCAATCTGACTTTCCATTCTAGTGCCATGCTTTGGTTATACATGCTTTAATTTCTTAGAAAATTTGTTTACTCTCACCTAGAGGATTCCAAACTTCAAGTGATCCACCTACAAATACTCGTCTCCTTCCACTGGGACCCACCGGATCAACTTGTGAAGGGAGTTCATAACTGCTAGACTGCAACATGACTTCTATGCAAGGTCCATCAGATTAGCTCTCCAAATGTCACTGACTGTGGTCTCCCTGACACCGACCCTTCTCAGCTCGAAGCAGCTAGATGGAAACATCGCCCATTCTCCCCTCACCGCAGTTAGGGGTACTTCTTCAGAGGGGGAAATATTATAGACAGTGAAGTAAGGTAGAAATATTATAGGCAGTCAGACAGGGCTGGGCCCTCAGTGGAGTCAATACGCAAGAGGAGAATATGCTACAACTATGGCCGGAGGTGCATCCATTGAAGCTCAGGACTCAAGATAAGGCTGAGTGATAAACTATGAACTGAAGATCACACTCATCTGATCTGAGAAAGTCTGGGTCACCCAGGTGGGCCACCAAGACCTCCAGATCCACCCCATCCTGGAATGTCTTTATTCTTTCCATGTTCATTTGCTACGTGACCTTCTTCTCCAGTGGATCAGTATTACCTAAGCGACTACACTTTTAATATTATTGGTTAATCATCATTTTGACATATATTGTACCAGCCTCGCAATTGTGCTCTATAAAACTTCCCCTAAAAAGTGAACTGGTTGGCAAACCACTTGGGTCACCTCCTGCCTCTCAGGAGCTCTCTTCCTCTCTCTCAACGCATTTCTTACTCTAAAAAAAAAAAATCCAACTGCAGTTCAGAGAGGGAAATAGTTGAGAAAACAGAAAAGCCATGAGAGATATCAAAGGAAGATTTCATGCTCCAGTGACTAGAGTCACATCACCACATCCAGCTCTCACCAGCAAAGTTTCTAATACTTGAAAAGCAGCAGAGTAGGAATAGATGGAAGCTTACTTAACGTGATAAGGGTATCTACTCAATTTCTTACAGTAAAAATCTTATTTAATGATGATATATTGCAAAATGTCCCTGTGAAACTTGGAGACAGAGAATTTTTCTAGCACATTCCAATTCACTATTTCATTGGAGGAAAGTTAGTGATATAAGTAAAAGAAATAAAATGCATAGGTTGGAAAGGAAGAGATGACATTCATTGGGCAAAGACAATTTTAGACAGTACATGGGAAATTCAAAAGAATGTTAGAGACTTAGAATCAATGTGTGAATTTAGAACTCTCGGTGGATTGCTGCATAAAAGCAGTTGAATTTTTTACTTCAAACAACAATTAAGAAATACAATGTGAAACGGTGTCACTTATCAAAAAATGAAACTAAGAAATTTGCTCAAGACTTCTATTCCAAGAAAAACATAATGATGTGATAATTGAAGGAAGGTTAATCCATGGAGAAGACTTTATATATCATATTTTATTGTATTTGTCACTTTTCCTGAAATAAAACCACAAATTCAATTCAATCTTAGTGCAAAAAGCTTATGTAAGTGAAAAAGTGTATCCCATTTCATGTAAAAATGGAAGAACCATGAATGAACTTAATTTTGTGGAAAAGAAAATTGTTGGAGGATATAATTGTCACCACACTTATAGTGAAGTCTTACTTATTAATTTAGTAGTATTTACTCAAGGGTGACAGTGGGCTAATAGAACATAACAAAGATTGGCCTTAGACAAAATGTCTATAATATTGTAAGGAAGGATTCTTTTCAGTCACTGACACTGGGAGACTTTGTGTCTTCCTAGCAAAACAGTTAATGCATGTAACTCACACCATACGAAAAATAAATTCCAGGTAGATTTAGATCTGTTTGAAGGATACAGCTACAGTGCTTTTAGCATAAAATTTATAATACCTTTACAACTTTGGGCAGAGAATTTTTAAAATAGCTAAAAGAAGCAATAATACTAAAGAAAAAGTTTGTTAATAGAATTTATCTAAAATTAGAAAATTTGGTTCATCAAAATAGACCATTAGGGAAGACAAAGGGCTTGTCACATAGTGAGAAATTTCATCAAGGAATGACTTAAACACAGAGTAAGCAAATAACATGTTACAAAAGAAATAAAAGACAGCATGAATTTCATAGAATCCGTGAGGCTTGAAATGACCCTTAATGAAAGATTGTATCTAAATGGCCAACAGAAAACTATGTAAAGGATTTCAGCACTAGATTAGTCCGCTTGAAAGTCACCTTAGAGCCATGACAATGACAACAGGGTGGCAGTAATTCGAAGAGTTGGTGAGATATGATAGAAGTGAAAAATTTACTCGCTACTCGTTGGAATATATATTGTTGCAACTGAGTCTCTCCTCCCTCCTCCCTCTCTCTTTCTCCCTCTCTCTCTCTCTCTCTCTCTCTCTCTCTCTCTCTCTCTCTCCCTCCTCCCTCCTCCCTCTCTCTTGCTCGCTCGCTCTCTCTCTCTCTCTCTCTCTCTCTCTCTCTCTCTCTCTCTTTCCTGGGGACTGCATGTCTTCTCAATAGGCTACATTCCCAGAACTTTTTATACAATTTTTTATATTGACAAGAGTCTGAATTCTAAATTGCTGAATCCTGCCACCCCCTCCTAGGTGCTGGGTTACAGGCGTGAACCACCACGCCTGACTGTAGAAGTGCTTTAAAAGACACTTTTACCATATTTGCTTAAACTGAGCTCGTTATACTTTATGAGCCATTAAATTACATCATTTTTCCTAAAACTTCACACAAGGCAACCATTCATCATCAAGCAAACGGTGAACCACAGTATTACAAAAGAGAGAGAGAGAGAGAATCCTCAGAAATAATGGTGAGTGAAAGAGCTAGACACAAAATTTATAATGTATATACCTCTAATTTCATTTGTACAAATCTCAACCCTGCCAAGAAAAGTGTGTAAGGATGGCAATCGCAGTAGTGATTCGGAGATGTAGCAACTCGGAGGGGATGAAATGGAAACTTCTGGGATGGTGGTAACATCCATGAGCCGCATTGTTCCTCTGCGAATATACTATCCCTGAGCTGCACAATGTATGAGGGGGAGTTAAGGAATACATTAGTTAAAATAAAACATTAAGAAGTTCTTGATTTACACACTACACAGTTAAGAAGTCACGCCTGCACTTGGACCCTGTATTTTCCATAGACTTCTGAAACTATGAATGTATAGATGTCCTTTTTATGATTTTATTTTTGGAGTAAGTTAGGAATCAGTTGACTATTATCAGTAGGAGGTAAAAGCAATCTTGACATTTTGACTGAAATATTTTTAAAATAGACATCACTGAGTTAATATCGAGTTTAACTAGTTAATGTTAATGTGTCCTGCCACTTTTCATCTGCAATTTTAATGTTCTTTCACAGTGTTTTAAATCTTTCTTTATTGATTGTCTTCCTGTGTCATGTATGCTTATTTGTCAATAAATTTTCAGTTTTATTTATTTTGCAGCTGGCATTTTAAATTGGTATTTCATAATGTTTTTGTTTTTAAGTTTGAGAATACTTTTCCTTTTTTTTTAATTAGTCAGCTAAGAAGCTACCTGAATACATTCACTTGTCTTAGGAGACTGTCTCACAGTTGTTTTTCCTGTCTTTAGATAGCCACTTTGATCAACTGCAATAGTGTTCTTTCTCTGTTTTCAAGTTTTTGACAACCAGTTTCTCCTGCATGTTGAATGGTGCTGGATACTCTGCTCGTAAAAACAACACACACTTTCTGGAGCCTGGATGCGGGTCCAGTGCATTTTCCTGAGGGCGAGCAGAACCCAATGGCGGGGGAGCCATCACGCGCTGCTAGCCTTCTACGCTTTTCTCACAGGGCACTAAGAGGCAGAGGAGAGCTATACAACCACTACAACAGCTATGGCATTTCCATGAGGAACTTAAATGAGTTGTTTCAAAAATGGTCTGTTATCTTCATGGAAATAGATGCTAACACCGATCTGCATGGGAATTTCTGGGCTAGAAAGTCACAGTTTAAGGAAATTAAAAGTAAAAATAAAAGTTTTTTTTTTTTTCTCTAGAGCTCAAGATTAATCGCTGTAAGGGTTAGATTTCCTGTTTTCCAAATTGATAATCAGATACACATTGATTACAAAGTCATTTAATAATCTAAAATCAGTTAATTTAGTATAAGTTAAATACATTTATTTGATGGAAAGGATTAAAATTATTTTTGAAACAGTATTTTTCTTTTGAAGTAATTTTGGCTTTTTTGGAGAAAGTAAAGTAACTCCTGGCATCCAAATAAAAGACAATAAAAATAGAGTTGTAGATATACAAAACAATTTCTTTTTCTTATTTTCAATGTTTATTTAAATATTTGAGGGGTTGGGGATGTGGCTCAGTGGTAGAACACTTGCCTTCCAAGTGCAAGGCCCTGAGTTCGATCCCCAGCAACCTCCACCCAAAATTTGAAAATTCATTACTGCAAAAGACTAAAGTTTTCCTTATTTGAAGTTTTTTCTGGAGCTCTCAAAAAATTAAGTGAAAAGTAAAATAAAATAAAAACTGTAAAGGTACAACTGTAAATTCATCATTTAAGTGTTTTGATCTGGGAGCAAATTTACCATTAGTTAAGAAGAATGTACCTACATTGACATTTTGCAAGCAAAGATCACTGCCACCGGAAGATATATGTACTATAGTTATGCTGTTTACATTCATGGGCAGTCAGTCATTTTGACTAAAAAGCTTTACTAATGGATGACTTAGTGGTGAAAATGGTTAATTAGCATGTGCTTGCTTTGATTGTCTTGAAACTCAAATACCAGAGTTGCAAAAAATGTGAAAGAAGATAGATGAAAACAATAAATAACGGGGAGAGGTGGGAACTGCGGCAGACCAAAGAGCATATAATGTGTTTGCACAGTCCCTCATTTGCTATTTGAGTATGAGAGCAAACACATTTTTCCACACCTTCTAGTTTTCAGAGAAGCCAGTAATAGATATTTTTATTTGAACATAAAATCTCTTTTTTAATGAAAATTGGGCGAACAAAATAAATCTATAAACAAGATCCAAATCCTAGGCTTCCAGTGAGACATCTCTGTTTTCAAGAAATCCAAACAATAGTGAAAAAAAAAACTATAATTAAAAATGTATATGTTTCTAATCTTAAGACATCTGAGCTTATCATGTTCATTTACATCCTATCCTGTGAGTGTGCAAGTGTTGTTGCAAAAGCTGTACTTGGTTTTGTCATCCGAACAAGATATGCCCTGTACAGGAACCTAATCATCCCAATAAATGTAAATATTCTGTCATGAATGTGTGGTAAGATTAGCAATATTAACAAGAACAAAAGTACAGAAATGGGGTTTAGAAGAGGATGGAGGGAATGGGAGGGGATTAAAAAAAAAAGAAGGGAGCTGTATTCTGTAGAAGTACCCACTCCCCAAGATGATTGTAAACTCCATGCCCTGCAAACATGTACTAATAAAAGAATAAAATGAAGGCAGAAGCCTAAATCTCCCTGTGCTGTGCTTACTTGCTGGAGAAGGAATTACGATTGTCACCCAGGTCCTAACCAGTAATGAAATAACATCTTCTACCTCTGATTTCGCCCCTGGGGTCTCCTGGGGCTTTAAACATTTGTGCAGAAAACGCCCCAACAGCAAACACAGCGAAGCTGTGATGACCGTAGGGGACTGGGTCTGCTGGGACTCGCCAGCAGTTTTGGTCTATGAGAACCTTCTTTTAAGAATTGTCTTTTCTCCAAAAGTATTTCAGATTTTTTTTCTTTTCTATGACATAACTTCATGTGTTTGCATGTAAAATATAGCAAAGAATGTTAAAATGACTGGTCCAGGGAGAAATGTTAATTTATTTTGTGACTTCCAAGGGCAGACACCTGCCGCGGTAGAGGCGCCTCGCTCTCACAACTCGCACGACGGACTGCAGTATTCCATACTCTGCTTTCAAGCCCTGAGCCGGCAGAGCGACTGGGGCCGGTCTGACCCCAAAAATAGCGTCAATATTTTCTAGCTTATATCCATATTCTCATCTTTTTCCAAGCTCTGAAGGAAGCTGCAAACTATCCTTAAATATTTCCAGAAACCATTTGCACACTGCACAGCACCATTCTGTGACTTAATAAATGAAACACATTTTTACTTGCTGTATTGTCATATTTGTTGGAGTCAGTGGTGGTATATATGCCAGAATTACCTCATATAAATAAATGAGAGGCTTAGCATTGTGTACTTTTATAAATACTTGAACACTACATGGGAAGTAAGGAGAAAAAATATGAGCAATATTGGCTTTAAAAAAACAGTCAGGCTCTAACAACTATTTCAAAAATGCTAGCAACCTTACCTTTTATTTATTTAAATCCCCTTAGCTATGCTGAATTATTTAAATGATATATATTTATGCTGTATACAAACCATTTGTGTATTTATCCAGGGGCAAATTATAGAACAATGTATTTCACATGGAAGTTGTTTTTTGATGTTCTATTTTTCACACTAAAAATCCCGAAGCAGTGTGGGTCAATGGGCCGAAACTCGTGCCAGTCCTTTTTATTGCAACATAAAATTTGAAATCTTTCTCGGGTCTGGGCAGAAGGCAAGTAATCTGCTACAGCACGTGCAGAAGAGTTTGCTTTTTCCTGTGACATTTGGGTGCTGGTTTCCTACACATATCACTTCTTTCACTGGTCCACAACTAAATAGCATCTAGTTGTGTGTGTGTATGTTTGCGTGCATGTATGCATGTGTATCTGCATGCCTGTATATCATGTGTAACATAGCTTCTTAGATCTGAGGACTAAAATGTCATGAATAGTGGTTGAGATAAATAGTTGTGTAGCTTGAATCCCTGCTGTAAGATTTGCTACCCGAGTGACTTCGACGATGTTACTCAAGCCCTTCAAGTCTTAGTTTCCTCATCTGTAAGGTGATAAAAATGAATATTTCTATTTTGTTGGGTTGTCGCCACAATTAAACCAGGTGATCCATGTGAAATACCGTGTACTTGCTACTTGTTAACTCCTGTTATTACAATTATCATTCAATATAGATCTGAGTACGGGTAATTAGCTTTATTAGACCATTTAGTTATACTCTTGTTGTTAGCCCGGCAGCTCTGAAATTTACTATCTCAGGCAAATTAAATAACTTCTCCCAGGCGCTGCTGTTCTTCTCTAAGATAGCGATGATAATGTTATCTATTTTGTTCTTGTGTCTGGAGGAGAAATTTGATAAGATATATCAAAGTTTTAGAACTAAGTGAGATATATAATTGCTCCGTAAATATTAACACTACAATTACTGGCTTTCCTACTAATGTTTGATCTACATTCATTGAATTAATATTCAACTTTTTAAAAAAAATTTCTCTTCTTGTATTTTTATATTCTTTTCTAGTTTTAAAGTAATCTCCTATATTTAAACTTAATTCCTAAGATATACCTGTGGCACAATTTCCCCCCTTAAATAGGTAAGCAAGATTGATATTTGGAGACTAATAGTTAGAAAATGCATACTCATCTCAATTTTTGATGCCAAGTGAAAATAACCATCTTCTGTGTCATGTGACGAACAATGGCAGGGTCACCGCTTCTCCTCGGTTCCCAGACCAGGCGCTGCCGGTACCGGGGAGACACGTGATCCGAAATCCCTCCAAGATCACGCTTCGCAGCGCAGCCTCCAGAGACACACATCACGAAGCAGACCGTTGGATAGTCACTGCACTGTCAGACCGAGCAGGTTGTCGCTTGAGTCATGTGACCCAGCGGAAAGACCTGGACGTCAATCCCGGCACCTATGTGACCCCGCCGGACCGCTGAGTCTAACTGCAGCCTCCCCGCAGGATGGTCACTAGGTGCATAGTCCCAGTGAGCACCCCGGGGGCGGTCAGGACCAGCTGGCCTGGGGCTGCGGAGGACCGGGCTGGGGGTCGAGGGATTCAGGGTGCTCTTGGGAGCACAGCGTCCTTCCACACCCACCTCTCCCGCTAGGAAGTGGACTAGTCTCCAGTTGTAACCGTACGGAAGTCCCACAGTGGGGTCTAGCTCAATCTCCAGACTGGAGCCTGTTTAAATTTGGGGATGTTTATGTGTCTTTCTACACCGCTCCAACTTTCATAAATAAGAAAATATCATACCTGTGACTCTTACGCAGATCGAATAATTAGCCTGATGGAATTTTTATTGCCTTCTCGACTATCCTCCAGAGTGCCACACAGCGGAAGGAGTATTCGCTTTTAAAAGCGTTTCAAGGGGATGAGACGGAAAGAAACACGCTGTTTTGTGAACATGAAACTAATTTGCCATGTTTCACTCTCTGAGTCTTTGCATTATTTCTCAAAAGAACTCCGTACTAGTATTTATTTATGTGAGTTGCTTACTGTTTCATGTTTTTATTGCACATTACCCTAATGAGAACCTCAGAGAAACTCTATATTTTACTTATATATACTTTATTCAGTTGGACAAATATTTTTTTCAGGATTTAAGATTATCAACACAATAACCGTAATAATGATAGTGCAATTTGTGATTTCTATGACTTTTAATTATGTGTGTTATGTTGTTAAGTATTTATACAACTGTGTAATTATTTATTGTATATTTTGAAAAAAAGTACATTAACAATTAATATATTTTCTGGAAAATGAGTTAATTAGGGCAATGATTCCTCTTATTTTCTTTGTAGCATTCTTTTTGTGTCTGAAGCACATACAATCTACCTCTGCAAATACTGAAAAATATTCAGAGATTGTATTTGTGCAAATGAATGAAAGAAACAGGTGATCATCGGGTCCCAGGACCTCTGCTTCTTGGCACTCCTGGGGAAAACAGCACTGTTGTTCTTCTCACCCTCCGTGGTCCCCGGTCCTTGTGGGCTAGTTTCTTTACATGTAGGCCTCAGTTTGTTCCCTTGTGTAAGGAAATAGTACTTCCTCCTTTCTAGATACATCCTGAATCTAAAAGGAGATACTGTGAATGAAACGCATGGCACAGGATAGACGCTGGACAAATTTAATTCTCCTCCTTTTGAGCTCAACCTAGTAATTAGCAGTCACAAGTGGATTTCTTAACTATAAATTTAAGTTGAGCTGCAATTGAAAGGATGTGTTGGCTTCTGGAAGAGAAGTGGCTGCTGGATGAAGGCAGTCCTTACTGGAGAGAATAGAAAAGAACGGAAGATTAGAGACTTCAAAGCTGGAGTATAATGTCAGCATGTGAGTTCTTACAGAGAAAAAACCGCATGGCATTTAGGGATTTTTGGGTAAAGTAATCATAGATTAACAGAAGATTTAGAAATGCTTTGAAGTAAAGCTAATTATAGTTGTTAAATGATAGAGAAGAAGGAAAGAGATGGTTGGTTTGGGTTGTAAACTGAATAGCTGAAAGAACAGAGCTTAGGACAGCATTGCGAAGTTGGAACTAAATATATTCTGTCTCAAAAGCTATACCGGGTTTTAGGAAAGGAAGCGGGGCAGTCACATCACTCAGAAGTGCATACGCTCAGTGTGTGTGCACTGAAGCAAGGCGACAGGACCTATCTCAACCCGGGGCGATTAGGAGAGTCACTCTGTGATGCCAAGTTCAGCTCCGGAGCCAAGTGATGGGGACGGTAGCTTTAATCATGATGTGTTTCCAACAGAAACCACCATATTTAAACCAGTAATATGTAGGAAGAGAGAACAGGGAGATGAGATGCTAGAGGGATAATCCTGATTTAAAAACGGCTTGGAATATAGCATAGGCATTGTGCTTTCTGTTATAGTACAGCATACATACACACGGACAAAACGTGGCTTTAAACTTAGTGTTAAATTTGAGACTTTTGCTTGTGGGTGAATGTGTTTGAAATGCAAAGAGTAAATTTATTTGAAAGAGGCAGTCACCCCAATCTGGAAAATGAAGCTTTCAGCCCAGTTACACACTGAGTGGGGAACAGTTTGGCGACACAGGTCGCAGCCAATCTTTCCGGGCAGCTGAGAAAAAAGCATCTTCTCTGCCCGTTTGTACGGTAATCACCCTAATCACCTAAAGGCCCCTCCACGCCCCACAAGCAGAGCAGTGGCCACAGCATGTCTCTTCGTCCCTGAGAGCGGCCTGAGTCCGCAGATCCGGAAGAGGAAGGAAAGACAGCTTTTTAGTCACAGCATAAATGCTGCCTGTTCAGGTGTAACAAGCCAGGAAAACTGGAGATTGCAAACTAGAGGGAAACTCACAGGCGCCTGCTATGTTCAGCCTCCACTCTGGATTTAATTTTGTCATTTACTAAACAAATCTTCAATTCCCATGAGTGCAGACTTTAGTTCCTTCTACTCAATGAGCGGGGTCAGTTTGTGATCGGTCTAAGTAAAAATCCATAAATATGATTGCTTCATCGTATTTCCCTGAGCGGTGCTCGGCCGTGTCTAGCGGAGAGAGTGAGGCTCACACACGCCGGAAGCTCCAGCTGTTCCGGTGCACCTCGGTTCCTACACGCACCGTTTCACCAGGGCCTTGTTGGAACTGTACTTGGATGGAAGTCTCCTGAGCTATCCCCAGGCCTGTGTGCTCAGTCTAGTCACCGTTTATTAATGGAGACAGTAACACATAATGAAATGCCATTAATTCACACATGTAATATTGGTTTCTAATTTGAGACATCACGTCTAATTATCAGTAGATTAGTTACTCAGATTCATAGCTGGGCCACTGTGGAGGAAATGTGCCGACTTCGACTACCTGAACTGTCAGAAAATAGAATGATGTCTGTTTCTTATGAGGGCAACTAGGAAATCTCAGAAGCCTTCACATCGTTATAGATTTATGGCTCAGTCTGTAAAGAAAGCTCGGGAAAATCAGCTCTGCTGCTTGTTACTTCTCCACAGCTTTCCTTCCATTTGTGCTGTGGAAAGCTTCATCTTAGAAAAGCACTTTATTTCAGGGCAACAGTTAAAGCTATTATCCTGCTGGACTGGGGGGAAAGGGCATCACAACATGGTGGCCACATGTTTGAAGCGCTGAATTCCAAGAGCGTGAAGGGGTTCAGCGCGCGGTCAACCTTCGGGGCCACGCTGCTTACTCGTGGCATGAGTTCCCGCCCTCTGATTCTGCATTTGCTTAGCTGATGTGAAGTGTTTGTACCCCAGAGCAATCTTGCTTCTCCTCACACCGATTGTGAAAGGCTCCTGAAAGCACTTTCACATTCTGGGAAATTGCAGTCAGAAGCATATTGAAATTTCAAAGACCCGCCTCCATTCAAAGAGGTAGAAATGTGTGCAGAAAATGTTGTCCATCTTGCTAGAGAGTCAGCCAGCAGGGAAGTATGAGGGAGGGAGGTGAACATACTGAAGCCATTTGTTGAAATTGTAGAAGAAGATGGAAGACAATGAAGTGTGGGTACAGGTAGGCTGTTAGCCAGTTTTCTAGCTAAGTATTTATCATTTATGTGGGAAAATGGTGAAAATAAAAACTTATAACTTAATATATTGGACAAGCCATCAGTGGACAAGAAGCCTGGGAGATCAAAATTCATAAAGTTTGCAGTAAATGAGAAGAAGCTGAGTAACAGAAAAGAAGAGATCGAGATCCATGTATTAATCCTAAGAATGTGATAACTGGCAGACATTTTTGCTCTCATCCAGGAATATGGATATTCATTTTTAAAAATCAATAGACAGGTATATTTAATGTTTTTGACCAACTATTTTATTTCTTTCTTCTTCCTTGACCTCAAGAAAATAATAACTAAGAGGGTTGTCTTAGTTACTTTTCTCTCATTGCTGAGATAAAATACCAGACACCCAAAGTTAGGGGAAGAAAGGTTTATTTAGCTCACAGTCTGTAGAGGTCTCAGTCCACAATCAGCTGGGTCTGAGGCAGGGTGGCCTGACAGATGGGCTGAAGGCAGCAAGGTAAGCAAGGGATGCAAGCAAGTGGGGTCTAACCAGCTTCTTCCTGTATTTTATAAAAAGAATCCAGGCTGGTTTTAGGGTGGGCAGCACTTCCACCCTTAATCCTAATACCCTTCATCCTAGCATCATTTTTGATCCCAGCAGAACCATGCCAAACCAGTCAGTGGACTAATTTAGTAACCGCACACTCTAGATCCAGCTACCTCTTACCACATGAGGCTTTGGGGGGCCATCTAGACACAAACCGTAACAAAGGTTTTCTTCTCTTCCTTTACTAGGATTGTCAGTAGTCCACCTGTGACTGAGAATACGAGAGAAATTCATCCATAAGGACACACTGGATTGGGCAGACCTTGCTATTGTCCCATAGAGGCTGAAAGACACCTCAGATGTAGCGGGACACGGCGGGCAGTCAGCGGAGCAGTGCTGGACGACATTAGAAGAAGCACAAAAATGATGGAAGGATGGAAGCAATCGATAAAGCTGTACGGCCTTGGGCAAGGTGCTTAGTCTTTCTACTGCAGTTTCCACACCTGAAGAGGAGAGTAATAATGGACTCTAAATCAAAATGTTATGTAGAAAAATTATAATTATGAGTAATTACATATGATGATGAGCTACTTTTGTTATTTATAGTTTCACAGTCTAAATTGGTTGTGAAACTAGTAAAGTTACTTCTGAAAAAAGTCAATTCATAAAGTCAGTTCATTAGTGACACTGAAAACTATTAGGATCATAGACTTTGCACGTTTATGCTAAAAGGCAAACAAAATAATAAAAATCATCCCCTCCACTGCAAGCATCTTTAATTTAAAGATGTGCTGCCCATTGTCTTTGTTTGCCCTCAAGATGTGCACATTTTGGAAGATTTCTTCAACTGGATAATTAACTGATGCATATTGGTTACATAGTCCCATTCCTTCACTAGTTATTAGTCATGTTTCAGGCATTTTATTTTATAGGAACATCAGACAACATGATTTAAATGTGCTTTTCCTCAGAGCAAAACAGCGTTTGTCCCAACTTTGGCTTTTTGTGTCCTATACACTGAGTTTTAGTTCACAATTTTCTTTTTGCCTCTGTCTTAATTTGAAGGACTCCCAACAGTCATAGAGGTGCAGAAGAGTAACTGCAGCCTATCAGATCAGTGATCTGAGCATTACAAGTTATTCAACTCCACCCAACCCTCTATTCAGCACTACTCTAAGTTCTCAAAGTAAGAAACATGAAATGCACATTAAATTTTCATCTAATGGTAATTTTGCTTTTGAGTCTATATCTCAAGGTGTTTAGATGCTTATGGTTACTTATACTTTACTCTGTTTATTCAGTGCACTTAATCACTTGACAGGAAATAGATGCAGTTTTTAGGCTTCTCATGAAGTGTAGTCATTCATGTCTCCATCACTATTCTATACTACTGTTGAGAAACTATTATCCTTTTCTTTAGGCTGTTAAATTAACCAAATGCAACTCATGCAACATTTTATTTTATTTTTCCCAGTTTATTCTGCTTTGGGCATTTTGTCCTACAGCCTTTCTTCATTTTTAGACTCCTTTTCTAGTAATATATGCATATAGGCAATTATATGTAGTACATAGTGTAATGAAATACATACATACATATACACATTTATATACACCAAAACATGCATCACATTATATATACGGTGATGAAGCTTTTCAGCTACTTCACACTCCCCTATCATCTAGATGTCTTCATATTTCCAAGTTATCTGTTGCTACATAGCAGCCTCCAAATGCAGCGACTGGACATCACAAACATGAAGTCTTCCCATTAGTGTATGGGGGTCAGGAGTCTAGCAGCATCTTGGCCTGCAGTTCTGGATCAGGGTCTTCTGTAAAGTCGGGCGAGTGCAGTTTTCCGAACGCTGCTCCGGACAGCAGGATTCACCTCTCAGCTCCCTCAAGAGGCTGGTGGGAGGAAGCGGTGGTTGTGTAGCGTGTAGATGGTTCACAGGACTGTGCACTGATGGCTTCCACAGAGAGACTGATGTAGGAAACAGTGACAAAGAGTGAAACCCCCGTGGCTTCACTGTATGCATTAGCAGCCCCACGGCACACTTTATGCCGTGCTTTGTTGGTCCTACATATCAACTTACCCAGGGATGAACTACGTAAGGGTGGAGGCCAAAGAGTAGTCAAGGTGATCACAAAAGTTGACTTATATACCCAACATTAAAACTAAATTTTCAGATAACAAATGGATTTTCCTTAACATTTTCCGACTCAGAGTGAAAGTTTTTAAGTGTGTATGCATTTGTCTCTGCATATAAGTTTTATTGAGATATAATTCATATACCATTAATATACCCTTTTGAATACATAATTTAGTGTGCTTTGCTTTTTGTTTGCTTGTATGTTTTTAATATGTTCACAGAGTTGTGCAAGCATTACCACTGTTGAATTCCAAAAAATATTGTCACCCCTAAAGATACTCCATACCAATCAGTGCCCTTTGTTTTCCTTCCTGTGGGTGGTAGCTATTCTAGAATCTGTGGCTATGGATATGCCTGTTCAGGGCATTTAATATGAATGTAATTACATAATCTGTGGCTCCTGTGTGGGTTTCCTTCACTTACCATAATCACTTCAAGGTTGATTATTCATATTGTAGAATGTGTAGCACTTTATCCATTTTTATGACAATAATATTTCGTTTGAAGGATGCGATACTTTTATTTATCCATTCTTCAGTTGGCCGGCATTCCTATCATTTCTATGTTTCTGATGTTAGTAACAACACTACTATGAACATATGTGCCCAAGTCTCTGTGTGGGCATTTATTTTCAGTATTTGGGGGGTATGACCTTAGAAGTGAAATAGCTGGGAAATGTAGCCTTCTATGTCTACTATTTTAAGGGATTGCCGGACTGTTTTGCAAAACTGTGGCACTGCTTTGTGTTCTTATGCTTTACGTTCTCATAAGCAATGAATAAGACTTTCATTTTCTCCACACTCCTGTCGATACTTGCTATTGCCTTCTTTTCTAAATTCTATTTTAGCCATCCTCTTGGTGGGAAGTGATATTTCCCTGTGGTTTCCATTTGCATTTCACCAAAATATGTCTTTTTGTCAATTTGTATAAACAACTCTGTGAAAATAATATAAAGTCTTTGAATAAATGAATGAAACAGAAAACAGAAGAACACACACCCAGACACACTTATTGTGCACAGTGGTTATTTGATAAGAAGAAATTCTTCAGAAGTGGAAGTAATTCATATATTTAGTTTCCAAGCATTGCACATCAGATTGAAATTGGTACCCAGTATATTGCTTTGAATTAAATCTATTAAGTAGATGACAAATTCAGTTACTATTAATCGTGAATTCTAAGCCAAAATCAGAGTTGAAACCATCAGACAGGTAGCAAAGCAAAACATGGTGCCGGGTGGGGAACACGGTCCAGGACTTAGTCTGCTGTACTAACAGGAACCCGCAGAGGGGAGCAGCTGATTCTGTTGAGATAAGGTGGAATTTTCACCCTCAAATCAGCCATGTTGGAATACTTGAGAGAAGAGCGTACTCTGAAATAATTAGGTGGTCAAGTAGAGAGAGAGGGACCCGCACTGCGGTTGCAGAAGGAGTGGCCTTGAAGGCCACGGCGGGACACAGCCCGGCTCTCCTTTCACCCGGGAACTGGGCTGTGTGCTGCCGGGACCTTGGTTTGCCGACACGTCCAGTTACAGTGCTTGCCGAAGCGGCCCTGCGTGGTGGAGACAGAAGCCCGGCGTGGTCTGAAACTCTCCCTACCCAAAGCTCCCCTCGCACCACCTTCCTCATTCAGACGTGACCCTCTTTCTAGAGAATTTCACGGTCTTCTCCTGCTCAGTCTTGCTCCTCCCTCACCTGTTTCCCGCCAATAAAATCTTGCCCTTCTAACGCCATCTTGGCGAGCTCTAACCAGAGGGCCCGACGTTAGGTAACAGGCGCCGCCTGGCCTTTGACCTGACTGCCCCTGGGCACGTGCTGTCTGTCTGTCCAGGCGGAAGGGGCTCGGAGCTCCGAAGGAACCTGAGAGCCGGCTCACCGCACAGACAAGGGGTCTGGCCTCTGCACACTCTTCATATGAAAAGCATGTTTCTTACCGCTTTAATGATGTGATGTAAATATTCTTAAAGGTAGCATGTTCCCAAAATAACAAAGAAAGGCCTCCAGGTCTGCTTTAAAACTCACCCTAGTGCCCTGTCCACCTGCAGGTCGCACAAAGCTGTGGAGCTCTTCTCCACAGTCCCCAGGTGTATGGGCTGCTGTTTCCTGGACACCACCTTTTGCTCTTCTTGATTATGTTTCTCTACCAGCCTTGAATATCTAACTGGATAAAACATTTGTGACATGCAGCCGTTACAAGTCTGAATATCCAATATCTAAGTTTTATTTCCGTTGTTAATTCCGTCCCCAACTCACAGATCGGGTTTGACTCTTGATTTCATTTCTCCAACTTTCTTGATTTATTAAGTGTACTACCATGAGTGGATACTTTGCAATGAAACAGCATCAGTCTTTAAAAATCTGTGACACGTGGATCCAGGTATTGTGGGAGTGAAGGGGAGCAGGAACATGGTTTGGAATCTGATAGACTCCTCCCGTCCACATGTCCTTCAGGAAGGAGAGGCATTTCACTTCTCTAGACGTCTCCTTTAGCATCTGTAAAATGTGTTCAATAAAACTTCACAAAATCCACGGTGTTGCTGTGAAGACTAAGTGGTCTCAGTGTTTACAAAATGTATCAGCACACAACACGGTCCTGTGGCACACAAATTTTGATCCTCAACTTCTCTAAGAACAGGTAAACTTGCAGCAATAGGGTAGGTTCTTTATCAAAGTGTGATTTCTTAGCTAACTATGCCAAATCACTTGGCTTCTAGATCACTGTGTACTATGTGTGATGTGTAAGATATGATAAAGGAAAAATGTTTAGGGAAAATGCATTAGAATTTGCTTGAGCAAGAATGACTGAAGGTGTGGCCAGCAGCCCCAATGAAGAGGCTTGGAGAGCACAATGTAGCAAACAGCGGGCTGTCAGAACTGAATGCAGAAGGACAAAGAAAACATACATAAGCAGGAAAAGGAACACTCACATATTACTAGGTGAAATATGAATTAGCATAGCCACTGCTTATAACGGTGCAGAAGTTCCTCAGAAATTAAAAGTACAACTACTACTGCATGATGCAGCAATTTCACTACTGAGCATATATCTAAAGACATGAAATCAGTGTGTCGAAGAGGCTTGCGGATTCCCATGTTCGTCGCAGCACTATTCACACTGGCCAATAAACAGAAATAAAGCTAGTTTCTACCAACTGATGAACGGGTAGAGAAAATGCAGCACAAATACACAGAGGAGTACTATTCAGCCAGAAAACGGATCCTTTCATTGCAGCAACACAGATGGAACTAAGGTATATTATGTTAAGTGGAATAAGTCAAGCACAGAAAGAGAAATGCCGGGGATCCTGCTCATATGTAGTATCTAAAAAGAGATCTCAACGACCTGAGAGTAGGACAGGATGGAAGGAGGAATGGGGAGTGTTGAACCGTAAGTACAGAACAAAAGAGGTGGAGGGAAGGGGAGAAAAGGTTTGAAATGTGCCATCTCCTACAGTGAGTGTAATCATTATGTACTGAAACACATACTAATGGAAGTGAAAAACAAACAAACAAAAACAAACAAACAAAAAACAGTGACAACACCTCAGACATTAGTCAGCATTTTCCAATTGCTAAACTCTCTGGTTCTGCATTACTCTGCTTGCCGGACTTTAGTTTGCTCACAGAGGAACTTAAAACGTTGTAGCAGTTCCAAGTTAAGACCCCCACAATTAAATAATGCTCCATGTGTATAAATTGTAAGTAACTAATATTTGCTATTTTGCTAGCACGCTACACAACCCCAGCAGGTCAGGTTTTGAATGTGTTTCCCAGCCGATGCTTTCCGACTGAAGGTCACACAGAGAGCTGACGTACATTTGGTATCAAGGTGGGTAGTGTCAGTCGACAAAAGCTTGTGAAGATACTTTAGGCTTTTATTCTGAAAAAATAAATCTATGCCTAGATTCCATAATATTAATTTTTCCCCTTTGACACAGAATGCATGTAAAATATTTGTGGAGATAGAATGAGCGTGCTCAAGGCTCAGAATTTCTGGTGTTACCACATGACGGTTATGTCTTTCAAACTTTCTGGGTGTCTGTGTGCGTGGTACTGGGAATTGAACCATAGCCCTCACACTGAGCTACGTCTCTAGCCCTTTTATAATTTTAATTTTTTAAAATTTTGAGACAGGATCTAAGTAAGTTGCTACATTGTTGATACATCCAGGCTGAGCTTTAAATTGCAGCCCTCCTGCCTCAGCCTCTCCGTGTGCTGGGATTGCAAGTATCCGCCATCACTCCCAGGATGTCTTTCACTCTTGCGAATTGTTTTTCTTATTTCCTGTACATTATTTAACTATGCCCATAAATAATGAGACGATCAAAAATGGCAAAAGCAGAAATTATGAAAGGAGATAATGTTGAAACACAAGAAAATTAATAGAGACCTAAAATGATAATATTTCTGGTCATCTGGTCGAAATTTGTACATAGAACAAGGAGATGTTGGCAGCATCATAGACTCTTTGTCAAGAGAAAATCGTGTGATAATTCTATTAGCAGAATGTGGATTTCTGTTTATTTAGAATGCAAGCTATGCAAACAGGCTACATTATTTGGGGAGAAACAGTTGAAAAGGGAACCCTGACACACCCTCGCTTCTTTGGCCAGTAAAAATAAAACACACCCGTGCAGTCACCACACGTGTGCACACACACACACTCACACATATGCGTGCACACAATAATCTGACAAGACATTTTTAAGTAAATTGCATGAATTCCAATAATCTGTTTCAAGATATATTTGCATCTTTAATGCTATAACAAATGTAGATAAACTGATTAAATTTTATTGCATTTCAAATTTATTTTATTAAATATTCTAAACCCTCAGAACCAAGGAGAACTTAATATAGTGAATATTTGCATAATAATTGTTAGACTATATTAAGCGTATATACATATATTTGTGTCATCTATTCTAAGAGTAAAAACTAAAGTAAGGCCGCCGCGGGCCCCTTTCTGACTACATTCTTTATCTCCTTGTTTAGAGATAACAGCTTTCATAAATTTGCTAGCTGACATCACTTTCACGTATGTGTTTGTACTACACATGTGTGAGTTCTTAATAGAGTGCGTTTTGATCTGCAGCCAGGACTCACTCATTTTGACTCTAGTGTAATACATCGGCTTAATAGCCCTCAATTTGCCCCTCGTCTTATTAACCGGTATATGAAGCATCGCCACGTATTCTAATTACACGGGCACCGCGATCCATCCCCACACGTCTCTCACCTGAAGCACGCGCCTGAAAGCTCTTTAGGGTAAACCTGGCGGAGAGATTGCTGCGCAGTGTGGTGCGCCGCACAGTTTCGTCTGCTTAGCTATTCACTGGTAGTGTTGAGAGCTGTGTGATTTCCTCTGCCTCACTTGCCGTTGTTGTCTTTCAGTCTTTCAGTACGACACGTAGGAAGTATTATTTTAAGTTGCGTCTGTCTGATTCTAAACTGAGACAGATCATCTTTTTGTATTTCAGTGTAATTCAGCGTAATTCAATTGGGGGGCTTTGTATTAGGTTTATTGACTCGAGCATGGTCTTTTATATCATAATTCCAACTTTTTCCATCTGTACCTTATTTTAATTTCATATATGGTTACCTTATATATAAATTATCACATAGTGAAAACCGATTTTTCTTTATCAGCACTCTCTCTATGTTGTAACTAAGAAATATTTTCCTACTCTGAAGTCGTGATGTTATTCTTCCGTATTTTCTTTTAAAAGTTTTAGGGTTCCATTCCTATTTAAATATTTGCATATGTGTGATGGTGTGCGTGAAATCCACAGCACTGATATTTATGGATCTGTACAAGCTCCAGGTCTTATGACAAGCTCTTTGTACATAGCAACCTTATTTGTTTTTAAACTGTCGTATAGGGGCTGGGGATTTAGCTCAATGGTAGAGAACTTGCCTCGCAAGCACAAGGCCGTGAGTTCCATCCACAGCACCAAAAAACAAAACAAAAAAACAAAAACAGAAAACTGTGATGTAATGTAATGATGCTTTGGTTCCTGTGATTCAGCTGAGGAGACTGACATGAAGTTCCGAGTAACTCTCCCGATTTAGCAAATCTGTGATGTGATGAGGAGCTGGTGACCCTCAGACGCGGGCCTCTCTCTGTTTCTTCCTAGCAAAACGCCATCTATATTTTTAATATTAACTTGAACCCAAATTAATGCTGGAATGCAATTTAAAAGTGTATTTTCACTAATCAACTTTTTACTTGTATAATTAAAAGAATTAAATAACTTGTTTACTGCTTGTCCGTGTAGCCATTGTATCAGAGTGCTTTTCCATGCGAATCGTTATTACTGCAATGGATACACACATAAATAAACTCACTTTAGTATATGTTATGACAAAATAACTGAATTATTTTAAAATTTCATGAAGATATTCCAAAAATGAATAACTTTTCTTTAAGAAATGAAAAGTATTTATGAATCAAATTTTGATAAACAATACTGCAAAATATTCTCAAAGGGACAAACTCCTGTTTTTCTTGTCTGCTTATCCCTATGATCCTTCTGTCCTATCAAGCAAAGAAATTGCTAAGTTGCTACTTATGTCTTACTGAGACCTTGCTTTGGGGTTTAGATGAAGTGGTGACTATATCATATTTTTTTTCTTTCTATATTGTCCAAATATTTTCTTGTATTGTGATTTGGTACTCTGTAATTACAGCTAAAAATAAATTACAAAACATAGCCCCACCTTTTGTGGCTTCTGCACTTGGGGGACCCTGTTTACCTGACTCCTTGCTACCTGGCGTCACCCTACCATGGGGCTGATGTCCCCCCTGGTGGCCAGGTCCCAAGCTTGCTTCTACTTATTAGTTATATGTCAACAACTTTCAAAGAGTTAAAAAGTACAGCTCTCTCCAAAGGGGCAAAAATAAATATGCTTAGTAGTAGGTTTCATTTTAATTATCAGATCATCAGTATTGAAGACACAGCAGGCTATTTTTATGATTCTAAAGCCAGAGTTGAGTTTTCAATTAGTTTTATTGAACAATTCCCTGATGATGCTACCAGTAAAAGAGGAAGCAGAATTCAGAGCTGCTATAAAACTTGCTTTAAAATTACAAGTAAAACAGTAAGATGGGTACCTGCAACGGTCTTGAATCCTAAGAGGACTGATAGTTAATGTTTCAAATATTATCTTTAGCATCGTCATGTAGAAATGGAACATAAATCATGAACGGAAGACTAAACATGCTTATTGGAAAGTAAAAGTTCTATAAGCCATTATTCCATATTGCCTCTAAGCTTATATGGGTAGTAATTTTATTCCTGGGTAAGAAAATACAAATATTTTTAGTTATAGATTATTATTATTTTTTCTTCTAAACAGGAAGTTAAATTGGAAGCCATCACTGAAGTGCCAAGGTATAAGAGACTGACTATTTCAAACAAAACTGACATGGGAAATGTTATAAAAGTGGTGATTTTTATATCCACCACACCAGGGTGTGTGTGTACACACCCGTACACACACACGAGGATGCTTGGGGTGAAGAATTAGAGGAAAGTGCTCTGGGGATGGAGATGTCTACCCTTCCCCTGTGAGCCCAGGAAGTAAGGCTCCAGGGTGGTCTTCAACAGACTGAGATCTATTGCTGGATCCAGGGTGGGTGCTGAGACCAAGGGTCATAGGAAGAGATAAAGGAGAAGAGAGCACCTAGGTTTCCCATCTGCAGCTGAAAAAAGAGTGAGCTATGTGATGGGGCCTCACACTGCATCACTTTACTCAAGCTGCAGCCACACGTCAGAGAATTCCCTCCCCTATATGCTTTCAAGCCACACTGTCCACAGGAAACGTTTATGAGTCATATGGAAAATAGAAATGTAGTTTAACCATTAAGCTCAGTGGGTCCACGAAGGGACCATGCATGTTATAGTCATGCTTGCTGGTTTATTGACTCAACTAGTTAGTGCATATTCATGATTGGATCCATAATTCCACCGCATCCCTTTGAATCTTCTTTGGCTAATCCAGATCCTTGACCGTGTGTAGGTGTGTGTATGTGTGTGTATGTGTGTGTGTGCACATGTGTGTATGTGCTATGGTTTGTATCTAAAAAGGCCCCCAAAGCCTCATGCACTCCCAGGTGAGGTTTTTTGGAGCGATTGGAGTGATTGGATCAAGGATGCGATAACTAGATTAGTCCTCTGATTCGATTAGCATGATTCTGGGTGTGGCTGAATAGATTTACTGAAAACAGAAGACCAACCCTGCATATGAATGGCACCATCCAATAGGTTTGTAGTCTTCATGGGATGAAAAGAAAGGAAGGTTTGCTATACACTGCTTCTTGCCTGCCCTGCCATGGACTGTTTCTCCTCTGACATGCCACCCTGCCTTGGAGCCAGCTGACTGTGGACTGAAACTTCTACAAACTGTGAGCCAAAATCAGCCTTTCTTCTTTCATCTTGTAGGTGTCAGGAATTTTGTCCCAGCAGTGAGAAAAGTAATTAAGACTGTGTATGTGTGTGTGTGTGTGTGTGTGCGTGTGTGTGTCTAGTTCATGGGCGGAGTACCATTTTTCCCCTGCCAGGATTCTAATAACAACAAAGCTGTAGGTAATAGGCTTCTGACCCAGGTTACAGCTTGTCCCGGTGGTCCCAGTTTACCTGTTCAGTGTCTAGATTTTCTCTGTGCTCATGCAGATTGTGGTTTCTTTTCTGGCTGGAAGTTCAACTGGCCAAGAGTAGCTGTTGGTTCATCATCAGACTCAGAGCAAGTGATTGCTCTACCAGCTCCTGTCATGGTCTTATGCCTGTAATAAATCACTTACTCACCATCTCCCTCAGCAGTTTTGCTTCTCTGATCGAACTCAGACCCCTGCAAACTGCGAAAGGAAGACGGTGCCAAAATTGAGAGGCCTTCAGTGATGTGGGAGAGCTAGAAATGAATCACCAAAGAAGCCATGAAAGTGGTCTGCCCACAGAAAAGACTCACTTTGTACCTCAGCCAAGCCCCGGATCTCATTTTCTAACTGCAGGCAGCCAGATGACACACTGACAACAGAATCTAGCTGAAAGATGTCATTTTTGTTGAAGTTGGATGTGTTGACTTTCACTGTACAGGACCAGGCAGCCAGTGAATTGAAATAAGGCTTGCCTTGTAACTGAGAGTGGTAGGGCTTTGAATGGTCTAAGAGTGAGCAGAAAGGCTGTAGTCTTCCTAAATTTTCACCCAGGTGCAGGTAAAAGATTGACCCCAGTGACAAAATTAAATGGGCAGGGAGGTAATACACCGAATGTGGTTTTGATTGCACTCTGCTAGTTGTGCTTGTTTGTTCTGTTCATTGAACCATATTTTTTGCTTTCTTCCCAGATGTGTGTTTATTTATTTTCCTGTTTCCCCACTCAGCTTTTTCCAGTATTTTTTTTTTTTTACTTTTCTGTTTTCCACGCTGCCTTAACATCAGTATCTATTTGAAAATGTCTCTTTAGGGTCTGCAGTTTCTAAATCCAGTATCTGTTTCTCTTTCCACCCAGTGACAAAACAAGTGGAGTTGCAGCATCAAAGAAAAAATTACTAGTCTGAAGGTTTGAAATTATTTCCCTCAGAATGAGCTAGAGGTAACTGTGATCCTCTTTAGAAAGTGTCAAGGTAGAAGGCTGCTTTGAAAAAGACACCTGTTTGCAATTTAGCTACCACAGGTTCATAAAAAATTCACTTAAATGATATTACTGAGGATTTTTAGCGAATACAGCCTAACAGAGCTTGAGGGTGTATTTCCTAGTAAAGTTAAAATCCCAAAGAGAAATAAACTAAGAAAATAGCAAAGTGTGTTTTCTTATTCACAATAAACTTGTATGATTCAAATCATCAAAGAAGAACTAACAAAAGAAATATGAACAGAAACAAATTCCTAATATAAGAAAAACACTAAATGCGTGAAAGTTCATCATTTGCTGTTTATCTTCTATATGAACAGTAACTTGTATCTTATTAATTATGAGATCACACTCCTCCCCTTGGTAAGTAGCTCATGTTTGTTAAATTAACTTCTTCTTTCAATACAATTATTCTGAAATGGAGGTACGCTTACAGAAGGAGATACAGCAGGGTGTGATGTGAAAAGGAAAGTGTTAAGTGTTGGCTGTCTGGTGTGCTGCTGTGCACCACAGATCCACAGAAAATTTGCTTATATGATAAGGGTTGGGGCAGCCAGACCCTGTCCTGCAGGCCAGAGAATTAACCCAGGCACAAGCTGCTGCAGACGCAGTAATGCAAAGGCACCCCAAAGAGCTATGAGGGGGGCAAGAGCCTCTGATGCTTGTACTGAGTAGAACACTAAGTGTGTGGTTAATGAACAGATGGGGAAATCTCTCTCATCAAGAGGGAGTGTCCATGTTGAATATCAGGTATAAAAAGAGTAAGTTCAAATGAAAACCAACATTATATATATTATATATATATTATATATATATGGTAGAGGAAGAGCAAGGAGGCTTTCAAACAAGAGAGAAACAGCCAGAAACCATGAAGCATTCACACAGGAGTGAGTGGGTAGTATTCTGGGATTACAGTGGTGGTTTACTCAAGAAGAGTTTAGTTTCCTGTAAAGGCTGCACAATATAAACACTAGCCGAATGTCGATGAGAGCATTTACAAAAATGCCTATGGGGCAACTATTACACCATTAAGTAGATTATAAGGACAGGCAATGATAAGAAGTTTCTAAGGCACAAAATCTAGAAGAACTAATCTATTTCTACCTCACATTTTATTGCCGCTTTCTACAGTCTTTTGCACATTATTTGTGTAACCTCTGATCTTTTCAAGTTAAGCTCCAAAGCATGGTGATAGTCATCAGAAATGCTGTTGAACACAGTGGCACACACTGCCAGGACACAGGGGACACGCGAAGAGCGGGCACAGAAGATGCCTTGCTCGAGGGAGCTCGCAACCTACTTGGGGAAAGGTAACGAAGTCCAGTCTATTAGGAGACATGAACAGTGTCACTTACTCAGATATTTACTTTTTATGCAAATAAAGTAAAAACAACTCATCAAAGAGTGACGATTTCTAGTCTTAGTGTACATTTGAGTCATCTGGATGGACGATCAAAACACAGATGTGTCCCTCCTAATTCTATAGATTTCTGTATCTAATTACTTTCCAAATGAAAGTGGTGCCAAAGGTCCTAGGACTCAACTTTGAGAAGTCCTGCTAGTAAAAACAAACAAACAAACAAACAAAACTCATGTAAACAGGGAGATGATGATTCTTGTGTTGAGATCCGGAATGCAGGATACCTGGGCCCTTAAGTGCTGAATAATATTTGCTGGTGTCCATCAACACCTCCCTGTAACACTCCCCACTTACTACCAGGGTTTCATCTTTTCAAGAGCGATACTGAGTTTATTATGACAAACACAAACAATTACAGCAGAAAGTCAACAAGTGGCACTTTTATTCCAGAACTAAAAGCTGTATACTTTCTCTTTTCCTCTTGGATTATTACTGCATATAAAATTATATTTTAAGTAATAGGAAGTTCAATTTCTTTGAGAGGTTGACGAATGATAATTACTGTTAATGGAAGCATTAAGAAACTACAATAGAACAAAAGGCTTATCATTGCAAAAAATGTAAGTAAAATATTCTGCCAAGAAAAAAAAATGAGGGAAAATCTATAATCTCAGTTGAGGAAACTACACAAATGAAGTCACTAAAAGCTATATGTAGTTTAAATATAGTATGTTAAAATATGATCTCCACCAAAGTAACTAACTGCTAATCATTTAATTAAGTAAATTCATATTGTTAATATTTTGTTCCAATTTACCCCATTTTGTTATCTTAAAAGATATATATATCAAAATGAACTAAAAATATTACACAAATACAATGTTGTTTCCAAGTCTCATTGCTGTTCTTATGTAGATGGAAATAGAAAATTAAAATTCAATATAACAAAGAAACTTGAGAAATAAGGCTGTACATGTGTCAATAAACTGTTCATTATTTTCCCTCTAAGCTACTACATATAATGCAGAAATACTATATATTCAAGTAATGTAAAAAATGACCTTTGTGTGCATATAAAAGAAACTATTTCTAAATTTTTCTTTCTAGCTGTTAAGTTCAATCAAATTTCTTCAACCTGACATTTTTGAGGACTCTACCTGCATCTACAAAAATTACATTTGTTTGTTTGCCTTTTAATCCTAAAAAACATTTTTGAAAAAATATAAGCTAATGCTTCCCAAACAGAGTTTACCTCAGAAGGTGGTGGCTCTAAGAGTAAAGTGAAATAGTATATGTTTATTAATGGGTAGCTAGTGATAGATTACTTATCTTGACTATAATACTCTAGCCAAATATAGTATACCAAAATATAGAATTATCAACATAGACTATCATAATTTACATTATCCATGTGTATGCTGGATAATTAAGAGAAAAAGTTGGAAATAGTTTCTGTGCTCTTTGTACCGTTCCTGCTTTCTGCTGCTAGAGATAATTTACAGGAAATAAAAATGGCTGAACGAATCAGTGCAGACCTCCTGTCTTCCGTTTAATTAATCTGATTTATCTGGCCATAGCCTGACGTAGCTGCCGTGAAGTACAATCTGAAGTCAGGAGCGAAGTTACGATTACTTTTACCAGAAGCGTCTGGAACCCGAGAGCGGAGCTTTCTATCTACCAGCACGCTGGGCGCAAGCCTCAGCCACAGCCGCCCCTGCAGGGAGCTCGGCCCTCCGCGCTGGCCCTCCGCCTGGCCAGGCCGGCCGCTGCCCTGACAGCCGGGTGACTGGGGCTCCCCTCATGCTCATTCAGCCCTTCTTCTCCCTCCTACCGAGGTCGCTCAGAGACACTGACGGGTCTCGATCCCTTTTACAGCCCGGCGTCCGGCATGGTGTTTGTCGGGTTTTGTTCAATCACTAATCAAGAGTCTTGTGGGGATTCAGCTCAGTGGTAGAGCGCTCGCCTGGCAAGTGCGAGGCCCTGAGTTCGATCCCCAGGAAGAAAAAAAAAGTCTCAGCCTGGATATGGTATTTCATGCTTTTGTTCCCTAATTTTTGAGAAGGTGGTTGACAAAAATCCACAGTGAGATGAAAATTAAAGGGATTGTTTTGAATCATTAGAACAATGTTAGCAAGCAGACAAAATAATAGAAAGTTGTAAAAATTGTTAATTCTAGGTTAATATTTATTTTTTACAATATTACTTTTAAATAGGGAAAGGGAAGGCTGGTGATAACAAAAATCCCAATGAGAAACTTAAAAATAAATTAATATTTTGAAGAGAAACACAATTAAAGTAATTGCCTGGATTAGAAAAAGACAAAAAAAAAAAAAAAAGAACGTCTTAAAATATCGTTAGTCATAAATGGAAATTAAGGTCTAGGAGCCCTAGAAACTCAAGAGGGAAATACAGTCAATCTGAAAATTCTAAGTGATAAAATATGTACATTTTCTGATTTTCTAATATGAAAATTCTAGACAATTTTCTTGGACACCTCGTAAAGGTAGCACTGCGTAACGCGGTGTGCGGCATTCTTGCAAATGCATCAGATGATCGTAAAGGCAGATTTATCTCGTGGTTCCTAGGCCGGTCCTCAACTCGAGCTGGTGTGTGACGCTGTGAAGACGGTGAAACTGGGTCCGGGAAGGGGCTCGGCAGCCCGCCTCGCTCCCGGTGCGCGGTTCTCAGCGCCGAGGGGCCTGTGGACCAAGACATCCCGCAGAAAGCTCACGTGATAAAAGACTTTGGGTTCGTTCTTTTCTTTATATAAAATCACAAAGACTGTACGGTTGTAATCTGTGGGCAGCCTAGAGACTGAGGTCATTTCGTTGACTACAACAGGGATACACATTTGAAGAGTCAGCTACAGACTTTTGATCTTACATAAGAAAAATTGATTTCAAAATAAGTAATCTTATGTGACTATGTGGCCACCCAATCTTTGCATGAGGAGAACAACAGAAGGTATTCAGGGCTCGATGTTTCCTCAGAAATGATTTTACATCTGCGTCAACAAATAAGAATTTTTAAAATAATGACGAAGGCCTTAACCACTTACACCACACAAAATGACCTCAATAATTTTAGCCTGAACCATTTTCCTTGCAAATATTATCAGTCACTCCCCAGGACCTATAAAGCTTTGGATTTTAAGCAATTTGACTTCCTCGTGAGCCATAGAAAGCTAAATTAGTTGTAAAATACACTATGAGGCAACTAAACAGGTTAGCGTTCTGGATACACCCGAAGGATATACACCAACTAAACGCCGCAGAACGCGAGCCAAAAGCTGATACGAGCTTTAACGCAGACGGTCTGAATTATCCCGGCCGACAGCTACCGCAGCTATCGCACGACAGTGAAGTCATACAATAATCAACATACTCCAAAATATGTGTTTTGGTTTTCTATATTAGTAGCGACTCTTCATTTAATTCATTTAAGAGCTAAATTATGTCATTACTCCAAAGTTAAAAGGCAAGAATATCAGTGTGATTTTGAGAAATTGGGATTCGATGCATTTTTCAGCTTCGTATCACCAGCAGTTTCACAGGTACTAAAATCATGTATCTGATTATATAGTACACACATCTGAATTGTGCACTTTATGTTTTGATAATACTCAGTGTACTGCTTGAAAATATGGACCATATGTGCAAAGTTATAATGGTGTTACTCTCTTTAAGTCTATGATTTCACACACATATGAGCATTTTTGCTATTTTTCAGCCACCTTTATCCATAGTGGAGGTTTATATTTGTCAATTACCAGGAAATAAGTATAAATATTCCCATTATAATTACAAATGAGAAAATATGACAAAAGTTCAATGTCTGAACTATATTTTTGCCATTGTAAAAGAGAAAAATATATACTTTTATTTTTTTGGTAGAGAACAGCATCATTTTCCCAAATAGCACTCTGTATCAATCTATTTTGTGTGTTACTGTACTTAAATACTTAATGGCAAGAGACTTTATAGAGAAAAAAGTTTTACATAAGTCACAGCTTGGAGGATCAAAGGCCCATACCTAATGATGGCCTTCTGATTTTTTGCAGAGGGGGTGTGTGTGTGTGTGTGTGTCTGTGTGTGTAACTGGGGAGTGTGATACTGGGGAGTCTGTGTGTGTGTGTGTGTGAGACTGAGGAGTGTGTGTGTGATACTAGGGACTCTGTGTGTG
>PVJO010008785.1:0-73234 GCA_004026905.1 Hystrix cristata
GGCAAAATTAAAATACAGCTGGGCTTCGTGGTACAACCAGTAATTCCAGCATTCAGGAGGCAGAGGCAGGAGGATCACCCGAGTTTGATGGTCCGTCTGGGCTACATAGCGAGTTCAAGTCCAGCCTCAACTACAAGGGTTAAAAGATAAATTTGGAGAAATATTCCTAAAAAATATTAAAAATATTAGCATTTTTGAAAACAAGTAAACAAATATAAGAAGATTAAAATATTAATCCAGGAGATCTAATATTTGAGTAATAGGTGGTCCAAAAGGAGAAAAGAGGGAGAACTGAGGGAGAAGAAATTATCAGGGAAATACTATTAATGTATTCCTCAAATCTGAATGAACACAAATTTCAAAATCGAAAGATTCCACCAGATGGCCAGCAAAAATGATTTTAACAGTCACAAAACCAAGCCACATTATTGTAAGCTATCAAAGTATCAAATACAAAACTGGCATACTGAAAGCTCCCAGAGAGAATAGGTATATCAAAAAAGATGGGGAGTCAAAAAAGCTTCCCAGTCCATGGCAACACTGTGACACAACAAAACACAACAGAGAAGTGCCATCAAAAGTCAGGGAGAAAAAGGTTTGCTGCTCAGAATTGTATACTCAGCAAATCTCTTAGTCAAGAACAGGGTAGCCGGAATGCATTTTCATATCACGAGTTCACAAAAATCGTACTGATCTTGCATCATTTCCAAACAGCTATTGAAGGATGTGGTTCAACAAAGTGAGGAAGAAAAGAAAAAGAGAAAAATGAGATCAGGAAACAGAGGGCCCAACACAGAAAAAACTAACAGAATTCCTACGGGTGGTGATGAAGGAAAACTGAGGCCTAGAGAGGGATTGGTCCACACTGGAGCACCTGCCAGAAAAAAAGGAAAACCAATACAGTCTAGATGCTTGAATCCAAGCAAAGGGAAATTTTTATCTGATCCATATGATGGACTCAGTAATATTTAAATAATAAAAACAAAGATAACAGTAAACAGGGAGATAGATCTTTTGCAAAAGGGGACCGAGAGATGGAGGGAGGGGAGGAGAAGAGGATGAGAAAAGAATTAAAGTATGTTTTGTACATGTACCAACTCCCTGCAATGAATGTAATCATTATGTATTGCAAACATGTACTAGAAAAATAAGAAAATACACTCCCCCCAAAAAATAAATGTTAAAAGTAGCTAATTAAAAATATCAGGGGAAAAGACTGAAACAAAGAAGGAAATACACCATAATATAAAACTTGACTTGCATCCATACACATAGGCATATTTTATTAGCTTGGTTATGATATGATATATATGTACACATACGCATATATACTATAGCCAAGCTAATTAATGTCTAAAAATAGATTTAATTTCTAGGTGATACAGAGAGCACAACAGCTAAATCTTCCTATATTTTGAAAATAAACTATCATTTTAAACACTAGAGGAATATTCAGAGTAAGCATTCATGGATGTAACTGATGTGCGGGGATCAATGTGGCTCTTGTAAGTGGGAACTTAGCATGGAAAGAATTTGGTTAAAACATTAAAACATTAAAAGCCTCAAAGAACTATCCAAATTGTTAAAAAGGTACATTCATTATTTTTATAAAAATAAAAATCAGATTAAAAGAAAGAAAAGCAAAAAAAAAATACTAAGGGCAGAATGAATGAAAAATAGCTAACATTGTTCAAAACACTTTATGTATATTAACTCATTTTCTCTTCCCAACAAGCCTGGAGCAAGGTGCTCTTATTACAACAAGCTTTCAATTAAGCAGGCTGCCCAAGGTGACAGAATTTTAACTCGCACAGCCTTCCTCGAGAGCCTTCAACCTTAACCCTCTTTGTCATATTAAAAAGGAGGACATTTTAAAGGCATACTAAGAACACTTGTTTGATTAGAAGTGCATTCATGGCTCTGAGGAGTCCTTGTGGGCAAGACCAAGCGTTTTCCTAGAGAAGAGCTCTGGATCTGCACCCACACACAGATCAGTAGGCAGCTGTGGTTCCAATGTTCCCTGCTGTATAATTTTTACGTATAATTTTTGCTTAAACAATTATTCAGCATAGCCATTGAAAGTGTCAATAAAGCACCCCCAGAATGTCTAAAGAAAGGCAGATTGATGACAGGCCGTGCTGAAAATGTGCTCCTGTTAACTGACATGATGTTCCAGTGATAGTAATTAGAACTAGGAGGAGAAAGAACTGTGTGGGTCTCAAGGGGGCTCTGGAATTAAAGTGAAATTTTCCCTTAATGGTCACCTATACTACATGTTAAGAAAACAAATATTCAAAGTAAACCATGTCTCTATATTTTGAAACAGGTGACCGATTCTTAAGCTATACAGTCAATTAAAAAAAACAGATACGAGTATAATTATGCACTATTTAACTCATGTTACCAAAAGAATACACATGGAACACAAACAGGAACTACATGAAAGGTCTCCCGCATGATGAATGCAATCATTATGTACCACAAACAGGTAATAATAAAAATTAAAATAAAAAAAATCTCACTGAGTTGATTCTTTCTCTTTAAACTCTGCTGCCTGCTGTTTGATAGTTGTTACTAAGTCAGAGAGGGAGGCCCATGTGGAACCAGAAGACATGATGTCCTATGTCTTGGGGGGTTTCACTGAGTCCCTAAGAGAGTTGTTTTGATGAATTCACAGTGAATTCTTCCCGCCCTTCACCCGCCACTGAGTGGACCTCCCCAGGAGTACTGGCCTCACTAACAGTCCTTCTTTTTTTTTTTTTGGTGCTGGGGATCGAACTCGGGTCCTTGTGCTTGCAAGGCAAGCACTTTAACCACTGAGCTAAATCCCCAGCCCTAACAGTCCTTCTTGTGACATCTCAGCCTTTCAAAACACCGGCTGCTCTTCTCGGATTTTGGGCCCAAATCTACAGAAAGGCAGCAACAATGTAAGTAGGGCTGCCTGAGGTGAGATGAGCTCAGGAAAACGAGAACCACAGAGTAGCTTTCTGAGCCTCCAACATCAGAAAGAGAGCACCTTGTGGCCACCAAGCAACCACGGATCTAATCTCAATCTGCTGTCTCAGATGACTGCAGAGAGAGCTAAAGGGCTTGGTGAAGCCCGAGCGGAGGAAAGGTGCAAGGTGTACTGGGGCCATCGTGAGTGGCAAGTCAATGCCCTGGACACGCTGACACTGTCTCCTGCACTCTGTGACAGGGTCTCAATGATGATATTGCAGCTCGGTGTTGAACACCTGGTAGCACTTCAATTCAGTACCCACTGCTCCCAAATCTAAAAGAAACCCACTCGTGTTCAGGTGCTGTGTGGCTCTTTCATTTGCTTCTGAAATTTCAATTGAGAGAATCAGCCCAATGTATTCCTTTTAAAGCGAGAATAGCAATGGAGTTTTTCACTTTAATTTGAAGCTCTATTGTATGTTGGACACTGATTCTTACATTCGGTGGATGAAGTAGTTTCTTTAGGAGCTGGCAGGTAATAACTGCTAGCAAGTGAAGTAGGAAGTCAATGACCTTGAGCTTGAAGTGGATAAGAGAGGAAGCATTTAGAACAATTCTGTCAGTAAAAGTCAGGATGAAAGTTAATAAACAGAGTGCATCCAAGACATGTTTTTTTCAAATTTTATACTCGTTAGGCTTGCTGTGCTTCTATAGAGGTGCTGAACAAACAGAATTAGGTTATGGATGCTTTGTGAAATTACACAATTTTTCAAAATTAAATTTGTATGAGGAATATTATTTATGAATCCAGTTCTATTCTAAATGAAATTATCACCTTCCTTCTGTATGGGCCCTTGTTCCCAAGATCAACGAAGCAACACAGGATAAAAAGAACAAACATTACTGCTTTTAGCTTCATTAGGCTTTTGTCAAGTTTTTTATCTCGATGTAACAAGTTTCATGATTGCAAAAATTTTGAAATGTGCTTTCTAACTGTTGTGAGATAGAGGTGTGGACATTTGATCTCAGAGAGGAATATGGGGTTCTGTGGTTTCATTGTTGCTCTTTATGCCCTTCCTCCTTGGGGGCTTCTACAAGCACAAGGTTAAGACTGGCACTTCCTGCTCACGCTGTTCCTAGTAACACCACCCCATAGATCTTTGTCAGCTCCAGACCTCAGGATCTCCGGTTAGGCCAAGACCTCTTGCCATCATCTGTTCTCATGGCACCCATAGTTCTCTATCATGCTCTTCATGACTCCAGATTAAATTCTCTAAAGGTGTAACAGGTGTTGACATCTCTCCCCTCACTGTGGTTTGAATATAAAAAACCTTCTGAAAAGGCTTGTGTGTTGAAAGCTTGGTCCCCAGCCTGTGGGACCTACAGGAATGGGTCCCAGTGGGAGAAGATGGGTCCCTGGGCTATTGCACTGCTTTCCTTACTGCCAGGATGTGAACAGGCCTCTTCTGCCATGCTCTCCCACCATGATGTACTGTGCTGCCACGGGTCTGAAGTGACAGAGCCAAACAACCATGGACTGAAGCCTCTGAAACCTTGAGCCAAAATAAAACTTTCCTCCTTGTAAGTGGTGTACCCCAGGTTTCTGTTGCTGTCATTACAGCATCAGAAAGTTGACTAACATACTCCTCACTACAGAACAAATGCTGGGTGGGCAGGGACAGTGTGTTTGTTTGCTCGTCTCCCTTGTCCCTTGGTCTTGAGTCAGTGTCTTATACATGATGAATATTAAAAAAAATTAAGTGTGGGTGTCTGACAAAGGGCTTCTACCTATAATACACAAAGAACTCTCAGGCTGTAGAGTTAAAAATTCAAATATTTCCATTAGAAAACCAAAAATAAATGGATACCTACCTCACTAAAGAGTGTATATGAATGTAAAAATACACACAAGATGTTCCCCATCATTTGCCATTAGAAAAATGAGATATTATAGTGTGAGATATGTACAAAATGAGATATTATGTGGTTATAAAATCATGATGAGATATTATAACATATCTTTTAGTACATCCAAAATTTAAAAAGTGACAGCAACAAATGCTGCTGAAGATACAGAGAAACAGGGTCATTCACACATTGCTACTCAAATGTAAAATGGAGATACCACACTAGAAAATAGTCCAGCAGTTTCTTAAAAAGTGAAGCACACACTTACTATATGATCCAGCATGCGTTCCTGGGCATTTCTTTGGAGAAAAGGTAAATTCTGTTCATACAAAAACCTATACAGAACCCTTTGTAGCAGTTTTATTCATAATAGCCCCAAAGTGAAAATAACCCAAGTGTTCTCCAATGTGTAAATACCTAAATAGACACAGGCAGCAAGAAAAAGCCAGGAGCACACAAGACCCAGTATGGAGAAATTTTCAGGGCACTCTGCTGAGGGAAAGGCTCTTGAAGATTAAGTATTGTGTGATTTCATCTGCATGGCATTCCTGAAATGGCAGGATTACAGAGAAGGAGAAGAGACAAGTGATTGCCAAGGGTGAGAAGCATGACTTTTAATGGACTGGCATGAAGGCGACCCCTCTAGAGAGGCACTCTGCATTTTGATGGTGATAATGGTTACAGGAACCAACACATGATAAAAATGCACACACACACACACACACACACACGAGTGCCAGTGAGACTGGTGGAATCTGAGTGATGTCTTAGATTGTGTCCAAGTCAGTGTCCTGGTTGAGATTCTGCACTGTGGTTATGCAAGATGTCACCTGCAGGAAACTGAAGCACATGCAGTCTTTTTATGTTCTTTCTGCATATACTTGTCCAGTTCTAATTATTTCAAAATAAAAAGTATAAAGGAACTTAGGGTTAAGCTGGATAAATGTAGGGAGGGAAATTGTGGGCTTAGAGAACATTCTTAGTGACAAATCTGGTATAATTTTGCCCATTGGGGCTTTCCTGGGTGGGGAAACAAAAACGGGGCTTTGGTAGTCCTGGATCGAGGGACAGGATGCCATGTCCCACGATGTGCCAGGCTCGGGCTCCATTAGTACAGACACCCACATCCAGAGATGGAGTTTGAGCCTACATCCTTGGATGCAGACCAGGTAGCTTCATACCTTCCCTGCATCTCAGTGCATATCCAATGAAGATTAATAAACACCTTAAAATATTTTTAGCAGGATCTTTCTCATGCACAAGGGCCCAGGCAGTTAGATAACTACCTGGACATCCCAAAAGGTGAGCCTATCATGGCTTCCTGGCATAAGCACAGTTTGAAGCAGGCTGGCAGTGGGAGTATGATGGAGAATCCAGATAAAAGAAACTGGCTGGGAGATGATTAGGGTGCACCAATCAGGACCTGGACCAAGCTGTGCTGACCCATGCTGGCTTCTAAGGCAAGAGGAAGAAACTGTCACACTAATTCTCCCTTTAAATTTTCTGGTATGTTCACTGTGAATTTTTTGGCATTAATTTTGATTATTAAAATATAGTCCTTCCTCATTATTTGCAGATTACATATTTATGAATTTGCCTTCTTGCTAAAATTTGTCTCCTCCAAATCAGTTCCCACCTTCGTTTCATGGTCCTTTGTGGACATGCACGCAGTGGCAAAAGTTTGGGTCTCCAGATGAATGTGCTGCCAGCTGAGGCTTGGCAAGGCCTCATGAGGCCTGCTTGGCTGCTCTCAGACCTCGAAACAGACGTCCCGTTCCAGATCTACACAGAGTCATGGTGCACACATTTCTGTACTTTTTCTTGGCAATGTTGCTGGTTTTGTTTTGTTTTGTTTTTTTCTCTAGTACTGGGGATTGAAGACAGGGCTTTTGCACTGAGCTACATCCCCACATCCCCAGCCATTTTTTTTTAAGTTTGTTTGTTTGTTTGTTTTTGAGACATGGTCTCACTAGGTGAGTAAGTTGGCTGGCCTATCAAAGCTGCAATTCTCCTGCCTTAGCCTCCCAGAGTACGCGGATTACAGGTGTGTAATGCTTGCCCGATACACCTATTTCAAATGGTCCCCAAACAGGTGCTATTCTGCTGTATGGGGCCCCTCAGTGCATAAAGGCTGTGACCACCCTCATGGAGAACACTCGTGTTGGAGAGACTTGGTTCAGGGGGAGTTACAGAGCTGCTGGTCCTGAGTTCTGTGTTAATGAGTCAGCAGTGTAAACTAAATAAAACAAGGTTGACGTACTGAGGAATTGACAAAACATGGCAGAGATCACCACAGACTAGTCCAGGATTTCCCTAGGTGTGATGCTTTCATAGTGGCTGGCTTTATCTTTGCTGCATCTTTATAGATCATAACCACTGTGCATAACAAGAATTGGCTGCGTTATTTGTTTCGATTACTGAGTTCTGACACACAGACCTGGCCCTGGTGCTGGAGACCTGTGGCTTGGGTCTCCCAGGCCAAATTTTCACAAAAGACTGGCAATGCACATACATCCCCTACTGTTTCATTCCACCAAGTAGGACTACCCACTACTATGTACAACAATATAGTCATAAAAAATGCTTTATTGCCAAAAACACAAGAAGGACATAAACTCAAAATAAGAGATGGTCCTTCTTCAAAAAGAACAGGTAGTAATTTTTTACTGTTTTAAAGGATATGTTTTTATAAATTTCTAATGCATACAAAATCACATTTTTTATTTTAGGGTATTACTTTGCATGTTACTATTTCTCTTGATTTACTTTTGTCAGTTTAAATATTTGAAATTAAGCAATTTATATTCTTATATTTATCTTCTGCCAGACCTAAGAGGAGGCTGCATAGCAAATGGCTAGGAAGGATTCTCTGGACAGACTTTTTGGGTACAAATCCTAACTTTGACATTTCCCAGTTGGGAGAGGCAGGAGGGGAAAAATTAACTGATCTATGCTTTAGTTTCTTCACTTTTAAAATAAGGAAGGAGAATAATATTGCCAAGATTTGTCATGAGGATTAAATTTGTTCACGTATAAAAAAAATGCAAAAACAATCCTTGTCCCAAAATATGTGCCCAGTAAATGTTAGCTGTTGTCATTTGGTTAGGAAATGGCTACTGTCATTATTACAGTTGACAGCACAATGTGAAATGAGCCCAAATTTTGCATTTGTTTCTGTGTATTATCTAAAAACCACAGTTACTATAAACAAAGTTTGGTTTCACACATGGATGTGAGGATAAAAATATAATTTCACTTCGTTTGAAAATTCTTGGCTTATTTCAAGCTGCAAATTTGCTGTCTGCCCTCCCTCTTTGATCAGTTGCCTGAGTGCCTCCTGGGGAGGTAGATGAGGCTGCAGGGAAGCAGTGAGCCCTAGGACACCAGCAGCGGATCGCAGAGTATCTGAAGGGATGAGGAGAGGGAGACACAGCCTTGTGGATGGGGTACAATGATACCAGGGCCAAGTCTCAGTGGGACACTGGTTCGCTCTGCCTCTCAGGGGAGTCTCGGCTGTCTATGAGGCTTCGTCTCCATTGCACTGTGAGACTCTTGAGTCCCTAGGGCCTAACCCAGGGGTTGGCACGTAGGAAAAGCAAAATAAGCACCTGCTGAACTGAGACTCTGAAATGCCCCCACACTCCTTCCAGCTACCAAAGCTCTGCCCGTCCTCTGGTGGCAGAGCAGGGCCCCTCACAGGGGAATGTGAGTGAAGGGAAAGCTGGAGCACAGCACATCTGAAGTACAATAGCCTCCTTTTTCTCCAGCCAGGAAGCTCAGCTAACCCCAGGGAGGCATACCTGGTGGGCACCAGCTGTGTCTGCACTCAAGTCCCCCAAACCACCACAGCCTTACCAGGTCACCTAAGACCCTGTCACCACTGCCACGAGCTCCCTTGCTATTGTACAATATTGGAACTGCTCCCATTTCACACACCATCTTTTTGGGCCAGGCTGAGGCAGCTTATTAGAACCCCAAACCACCCACCCAGCACCACAGCTGATCCAGAGTAGAAACCCCACAGCAGAGATAAAGCATCAGTGCAGAGTCACCACCTGCTAAAATGTTCTGGAAATTGCGCACAGCCCACACGGCTTCCGCCTGCTGCTACCTTGACCTAACTCACCCGGTGACAAGACCATGCTCCCAGTCACAAAGCACAGCCTATTTAACATCTCTCTGCCTTGGGCAGGGTCCTGCAAGAAGAATGAGGCTGCCAATGTCCTATGTCAAAGTGAGGAAAGAGACAGGCTGGCAGACATGAGAACAAAATGTTCTTTCTCTTCAAAATATGCTGTCCGACAGTCATAGGTCCTGTATGGCCTGAATAATTCACCAGATGCTTGCTTTTATCATTTCTGCAGGCTTCTAAACCCAAATGGCTTTTCTAATCATTTTGGGTAAGTTAAAAATCTCCAAATGTGAAGAGAGTCATGAGTGTCCATATGGAATCAGTTCTTCCATTTTACAGAGGAGAAAACTGAGCCTTGCTTGGCCTCCTCATGTGCACAGATGGAATCTACCTGATGAGCCCCTGTTTTGGTCCCCAGTGCACCTGTCATCCCCTCCTCGAAACCACTCAGTGTTCAGACCACCTTCTCTCAGCCAGAAGTGGCCTCATGGTGCCCTCACGCCCCAGGGTTCTGCTTTGCAAGCTGTGACTCTCATAAACCACCAACATATGATATTATTCTAGACTCTGCAGGCGATGTGGGAGCCATATGCCTCTGATGACTAATGTGGCTGCAGATGTGCTCCCTGGGCCACATAATTTTATTGTGACCCAAGGTGACAATGTCTTCTTGCCTTAAGGAGTATTTATTGCTAGAAACAAAGATTTAAAATGAGGGCATCAACATACAATAAGCCTGGGAATCCTCTTACAGTCACAGTGGGAGCCAGAATGACAGGAGAGGGGCCAGGGCTCTCTGCAGGTGATTTCTGGTTTTGTCACTTAGTGACACAGTAAATGGTCCCAGTGCCTGAATCTCACTTTCCTCATCTCAGCCAACCATCAGACTTGAGTGACAATAAAATTATATAATGCGTGTATTCATCACAAAGTCTCATTCCATAAGCCAGCTCACCCAAGTAATGTGTTTGATCAGAGAAACAAGAAAAATGCTTTGGTTGTCTTTCTTGACCTCTCCTCTGAGCCCGCTGTAATAATTACAAAGATAATGGTAATGATGATGGCCATTATTTGCCAGGCTCTCATGTTGCTGAGTTCTGTCTTATAACTGCAGTGCATAGCTTGGCCCATTTAATCCCCAAAACAATCACGTGAGGTCATTACCAGCATCATCCACCTCTTCAAGGTGAGAAAACTGAAGCCCAGAGAGGCCCGCATGGTTGCAGGGTGGAGAGCTGGGATTCAATTCTGACTGTGCCTTTACTACTCATCTTCACGTTTTACTCCCAACTTGGACAAAGAAGGAAATATAAAAACCTAAAAGGCTCTCATTTATTGAGTGTTTATAATGTCCAAATCTCCCATAACATACTTCTTGACAAATTATGTGGCTTAATATTGAGATAAGTCCTTTTGCATAGACACTGCAATTAAGTCTCTCTAGTCCTGGAGAAACTGAGGCAGGATTTGAGCCCAGCACTGTAGTTCCAAAGCTCAGAGACTTAACCACTCTACTGCACTGTCTCTGTTTCCAGCAAGAATCACACGTTCGGAGCCAGCAACATCGGCTGTTAGTGGCCAAACAGCCTTTTCACACTGCTACTCAGAGATGCCACAGCTGGGAGAGAAGGGACAGCTGCTGACTGTGGGGACTCCTCACAGCCAGGGGCATTGCCACACAGGTGACTAGATCAGGGAGCAGCAGGATGTATGTAGCCCACGAGACTTAGGCTAAGCACATGAGCAGTGGGCGATGTCCCTTCCTGTTAAGGGTGATGGGTCCGGGCCTCTCAGGACGTAAATGGATGGTCAGTCCTTTCCAGGACATCCTTGGGCTTCATGGCACCCAGCCCACACCCATACTGACAAGGCCTGGTCCACTCAAAACAGGCAGCCAGTGAAGAAACCTGATGCATTCCAGTGGCTGTGCTTATTACCCCAGGACTGACCTGTGTAACGATCTTTCCTTCTCTCTTCTAGCTGTCACCAGATAGTGTTCCAGCATTTTGCTTGCCATCAGCCCAGTAGTGGCTCCCGTTCCGCATGAAGTATGATGAAGGAAGGATGAGAATGGGGTTGTCTTTTCTCTGGGTATCCACTTCGCCCTTCCCGTGGTTGGTGATTCTTAACTTGTAGCAAAGGATGTATAGACATCATGTCACTTGGATTCAGAAGCACAGTCTATACATTCAAGAAGCTGGATGTGGGGAAGGCTTAGACTGTAGATTTCTGCTCCAAACAGAGTGACGAGGCTGGCCACACACATAAAATGATAAAAACCAAGTAACTCTCCTGTCTAGTGTAGCGGATGAGGCCCAGATAAGATTACTCTGCAAGTTTAGGAATATTATACAGTCCCTAATCTGTATTAGCTAGCTAGGGCTACTAACCCCACAGACTGGGTGGTTTAAACACAAAAATTTGTTTTCCCAGGTTTTAGAGGCTTATATTATAGTGTCAGCAGTACTGGTTTCTCTTGAAGTCCCCCCTTGTGGCCTATAGACAGCTGTCTTCTTTCTGTGTCTTTCCATGGTCTTCCCCATGTCTCTGTGTCCAAATTTCCTTCTCTTACTAGAACACCAGGCAAATTGGATCAGAGCCTACCCAAATGACCACATTTTTTACTTAATTTCTTCTTTAAAGGTCATATTCTGAGAGACTGGGGGTCTCAATGTATGGATTTAGAGGGACCCAAGTCAGGCTATAACACTCCATCCTCTGTCTCCTCACATTCATGTCTTTTTGGCACGCAAAATACATTCACCTTCCCCAAAGCCCTGGTCCAACATCAACTCTTGAGTCACCTAGCTCAGTCATGAGTGGGACTGCCAGTCACTCCCACCTCCTCCTCTGAGTTCAGAAGCCTCTTCGGAAAAGTCAACAGTGCACACTCCACTCGCTTCTCACAGGACCCTTGGAGGCCAGCTGGCTGCTAACCATGCACCCAACCGGCAAACTGTCCCATGAGAAATATATTTCTAACTCTCTTAGAGAGAGGGCATCCAATAGGCAGAAACCACTGGGCAGGGCTTCTGGAAAACTCTGTCAAGAAATTTAACTCAGAAAGAAGAGAAGACTTCCCTTTCTGGTTCATTTCTTCTGCCTGGAATGCAGACATGGTGGCAGAAGCCAACATCTGACATGGAGAAGGAGAGGGGTAGAGAGAAGAGACTGCACCCCATGGGACACCCCAGTATCCCTTCACTAGCCCTGGAGGACACAGTTCTGTCATCTGAAGTGAGAGAAAAACAAAAATTTAGGTGATTTTACATGATCACTATTTCAGGTCTGTGTTCACAGAGCTGTTAAAAAGAGCCCTGTCTCTTAGCACTAGAGGCTTAATAGCTAGAAGCTTTTATGTGGCCATTTTTCTTGAAGGGTCAGGGAGTTAAGCAGAAAGACTTCACACAGTTCATCTTCCTCTCCCTATCAAACAGGGGTGCGGGGACATGGGACAGAGGCAGGGGGTGGCCCCGGCGAGAAGAAAGGGCAGCGGAAGGACAAAGCAAGGGGTGGTGGTAAGATACCAAGGCACTGTCGCTGCCTGCCCTGGGCCCACACTGCCTGCTGAAACCAGGTCTGCTCTCTCTGGACAGTATCAGTGACGACCACACATGGGCCCCTCCACAGAACCCTGCCCAGTATGGTCATTCCTGCAACTCCTCTGAGGGGAAGGGTGCTCACGGCAGGGTAAGCACTAACAAGAAGTACATCAAAAGGTCTAGCAAGACCGCATACATGGACATCTGAAAACTAACATGACAGCTGCAAATGGAAGGAACATGAGACAACATTTCGTACCTTTTGTCTGGTTTCAATCTGTATATCTTATATTAAGGACTGAATTATGCCTCCCCACAATGTGTTGAATCCCCAGTACCTCCTTTGGGAATGGGGTTGTTGCAGATGTAATTAAGATGAGGTTGGATCCCAATTCAACATGACTTGGGTCCTTATAATATGACGGCTGCCAGATTCAGGAGGAATGTGATGGGAAGATGTGAATACAAGAGATTGGAGCCAGGAACCCCAGGGTCTGCTGGCCACCACCAGAAGCCAGGTAAGAGGCCAGAGATAGATTGTGTCTACATATTGGTCTTGGGCCTGTGGCCTCCAAATGCAGAAAACAGTAAATTTTAATATTTTGAGCCAGCCAGTTTATGGCACTTTATTTACAGAAGCTCTAAGAAAGTAATACATACTATATTCCTAAAACTTTCCTCTGGGTGGTAAAAACTGTAGTTTCAGTTTAAAGGTACTTCCCTCTCCCCTATTTTAAGGAAAAAACATGATTTATAATGAAAATACAAAAGTACTTGTCATTTTTCAATAGCAATTAAATCTATCTTAGGTCTCAGAATAAATACATGTCTTTTCATACTGCATGGTGGAAAATTTTATTGAGACATGAGTTGCTGTTTCTTAGACTAAATTAAACATACTCAAAATAGATTCTCTCAATGAAAAGTCAGGCCCAAATAGTATAAAATGTATTCTTTAGGGGTTTCCTATTGGTATTAACTCATAAAATGCCATTCTACTGACTGGCTATCTTAAGCACAATCATTGAGACCAAGTCACCATGTAGGGTAGAAGTCAGCAATGCACATTGTTATGTTTACTTTTCTCATTGCTGAGACAAAATACCTGACACCCAAAGTTAAAGGAGGAAAGGTTTATTTTAGCTCACAGTTTATAGAGGGTTCTATCCATAGTCGGCTGGTTCCAAGGCAGAGTGGCATTGCAGAGGGACATGGCTGAGGAGAAGCAGTCCATCGTGGGGCAGGCAGGAGGCAGCCTGCCTTGTTTCTGTCCCTTTGTATTCCATCCAGGCTACAAGCCTGTTTGTTGGTGCCACCCACGCCCAAGGTGGGCCTTCCATTATCCAAACCCAGAACTATGCTAAACCAGTGTAGTTATCCCACACCCTTAATCCCAGTATCACACATCATAGATTCAGCCACCTCCGAAAAGCCCCACCTATAAGGGCATGAGCCTTTGGGGGGACATCTAGATAAAAGCCATCACACACAAACACTGAATTTCAACGTCAAACTGTACATTTCATTCTCACTAAACAAAGATTGCAGACCAGGTACCATGAGACCCCCAACTGTTTATACTCATGAAATTCCCTTGGTCAGTTAATCTACAAATAATTTTTATCCAATAAAGCAAAATTAAAACTATATATAAATGCCTAGGTTTTCTTACCAATGATCTGGACTTTTTAAAAAAATCCTTAAAATTGGAAAGGAGTTCCTAAACAAGAATTTAAAACAAGCTGGGGAGTGAGGCTTGAATTTTTCTTTGAACTGCCTCTACAATAAGACTGCCATAGGAAATACAGGATTCCAGGAAAATGTGACTTTCAGATCAACAATCAATTTCTTTTTTGGTAGAATAAGTACATCCTGTAATACTTGACATATACTAAGAAAGGATTCACTGTTGACCTCAAATTAAAATATAACCAGGTGTTCTATATTGTTATTTGCTGAATCCTGGTATGTTCCTCCAAGAGCAATGGCAGGACCTGAGCCATGACTGTGAGCTTCTGATTAAGGAAAGAGAGTGTCAGTGACACCCAACACGGGCACAGAGGCTAAGACTGCTGCCTTCTCTCCAAGGAAGCAGGAGCAGATGCACTGCTGTGCAGTCCCCTTGGTTCCTACCAAGCTCCTCATACCACCCCATCAGTTTGTCCTTGACCTCTGGTGAAATAAGCAGGAAGAGAAGGAGGCTTTCCAGGACCTAGGAAATTCCACAGCTGTTCCTGAGAGGGATGACATCTGGTTCTCTGCACAAGGCCAGAGCCTGTGCTCCAGGTTCTCCTAGGAATCTTCAGAAATTCTAGAAGTGGATCCTCCCGAGAGAAGCTAGTGGGCCAGACAACCACAGGAGGTTGGTGTCCCTGACACAGTGAGACAGACAAGAAGCACCCGAGTCTCCCCTTTTATGTGGTTAATGGCTGTTATACCACTACTCTTTGCTTCCCTTCATGCTCCCTTCACCCTGCGCCCCCAAGGCACTGGAACAACTTGCCTCAGTGTCCTCCCTGTGTATTTAGTGACCACTTTCTCCAGGCCACTCTGACAGGAGGCCAGTTTGGCTGTCAGCTCCAGTGTCCCCTAACTCTCACTACATCAGATGTTGCTGCCACCTCTCGAAGTGGGGGATACCTAATAGGGCTAAGATCAGGGAGGGAGGGATCTCTGGGCCTATTAACATCCCCAACCTCTCCAACCCCCAGTAAAATGTAATGAATGCAGCTAACCCACCCCAGGGTTCATCCTGAACATTTTTCCCCTGAGTCACAACATCTGTCAATCAAACAGCTTCCCTTACCCAACCCTCTCATTGAATTTCTGCCATGACAGTTACACAACAGTTTTGGAGCCCTGCACCCACTTGAACTAATCACAGTTCTGCACTTGGGTCAATCGGCAGGTCCGAATTTAAACCAATCACAGGCCTGCAGCTGCTATATAAGCAGCACTCCTCTCACACTTCTCAAATTAGTCTCTAAAGGCTCTCTCTGGTGTACTGACCCCAATCCCACCCTCCCCCACCCTCTACTGCCACACAGGTCCTGTTAAAATAGACTTGGTCCTGTGGTCCTGTAAATCTGCTTGTGATTTCCGTCTTGGGTAGAGCGGGCTTGGAACATCCTGTACACCTACTCAGGAGTGTGGACGGAGCAGTTGCTTCAAAAGAAAGAGCAATAAACTAGGGCCTATTAGCCCTGAACAGATCCAGAGGCCGGAAACCAGGGAAGATCAGCAACAGAGACCAGCATCTAGCAGGGTCAACCAACAATGTCTGGTGTACGCCAGTGTCAAATGGCAGGGCAGCAGTACTGACCAGCAGCTGGCAGTGTCAACCAATGGCATCCAGCATTATCTAGTGTCATCTGATGGCATGCTAGCAGAGCAGCACTAGCCAATTCATGATTTCCACCTGAATTGAGCAAAAGAACCTTGAATTTAAAGGCAACAGCAGTGGGCCTGCCTAGTACCTTATGCAGAGTGGCCCAACACATCTTTTATTAAGAATCTTCCACACCTCCTTGCCCTTTGTTTCTTCCCCACCAGTAATTCCTACCCTTCACTATCTTGGTGCTTTCTCCTCACAACTCCTTGTCTTTCCAGCTGTGAGCAGACAGCCCCTACTGCTTGCTGGGGACTTTACAGGAAAGACTTTTCTCTCATGAGGGTGGAGGTGGCTAGGGCTAGGTATGTCTCTAGCTGTGTAGGGACACACTGACATAGTTCAGTAACAAGCACAAGGTGAAACACGACTTCCATCCTCCCAGATGGGAGAGGCCCAGTGGTCCACAGGTTCCTGTGTTTGCCCGCAGAGCTCTGTCCTTGCTTCAGTCCCCCTCTCAGAAGAAGTGACCTGCACCAAAGAGCTCCTGTCCTCCCTGAAGGTGCTTCACAAAGGGGAGGAACAGAGCTGGGGGCAAGGATTTGGGTATGTGCAGGGAGCAGGCCTTACCACAGTGAAGAGCGGCCCATTATGTAAGAGCAGAAAAAAAAGTCTCTGGTGGCATAAACAGAAGGCTAAGAGTGCAAAAGAGACAGCCTGATCAGAAGGAGCTGTAGGGCTGATGCTCACCTCTCTATTCCTGCAGGATCCTGGGGCTGGGGAGCTGGGACTGCACTCTGGCAACTACTGAAGACATTACTTGTAGGTTCAAAATCCACTGCCACTCTCCCAGAATGCTAAGTCATTTTGCTGTGCAGATTACAGCTTCTTCCTGAAGAGGCCTGCACAAGAAGCAGAGATTAATCATCTCTGCCAAGCCAAAATGCAATACTCCTGCTCCAGCTCTTCTTAGTCTCAAGGCTCAAGTCTGAGAAGGATGCACTGGAGAGGACTGAGCACATCTTGCAGATGCAGTGTTTAGGCAAAAGCACTCTCTGAGGTAGTAACCTCTGCATGATCAGTGATGAATTACCATCAGTGCCATGTCCTTCAGCAATCAAGAACTGTGCCACCTTTGAATCGCTGAATGTCTCAAGTGGAAAACACACAAGAAAACTGCACAGGATAAAATACTAACATACCAATTCTGACCCTTTGTTAGAAGCTACCAAAGAGCTCAATTCATTTCACTACTCATAGGAGCCCCACATATGGTCCAACATTCCATCAGATTTACTTGTATAGGCCCAGCAATTATCATAAGGCACTCAAAGTCCAATAAATATTAAATGTGTGCACAGAGACTCATAAAAACCAATGTTTTTAAAATTGTACTTACTAGAGAAGAACTGGGAATAAAACCCACCGAATTTCCAGCAGTAAGTATCTGGATAAGCCTATTCTGATGTGTATATAACACAGATGGAAGACAGGGACAAGAAAGAAGGAGAATAGAATGGAAAAGAATGGAAACAAAGCTTTTGTAAATAAGGAGGGGAAGAGGGGTAGGAGGGAGAGGAGGAGAATGGGAAAAAAAGAAGCAAGATATATCATGTACAGGTACAAATTCCCTATGATGAATGTTATCATTATGTATATCTAAAATGTACTACTAAAATAAAAAATTTAAAAAAAACACAACCATTGGAAACCACATCACATTCTTGAAGAGTTGAGGATAAACGGAAAATGTTCATAATATGTTTTTAAAAAAGAAAACATACAAACCTGTATTACATAAATTGTAAGCTTTTCACAGAAAAATATCTGTAAGGACATTTGCAAAACTAAAAAAGTTATCAATGTTTTTCTGTTTGGTGGAAATACAGATGTTTTTAATTTTCTGACATACAACACACTTCTGTATTGAACAAAGCTGCTACAATGGTCATCTCTCTCGCAATGAGTAAGAATAAATGAATGAACAAAGGAATGACCCCAGGAGGATTTGAGGAATGAGCCCTCTGTGACCCTACACAACCTTGTCCCTGCATATTCTGACTGAAACACACCATAAGGTTCTTCCGTCCCAAATATCACCTGCTTTGTCACCAGCTGTTAGCATCCTTGCTCTGGGTGAAGACACTGTCTCCATCCAGTTAAAGCACACCTAATTTTCACAGAAGGGAGACACATAATACAGTAGAATACATATAAGCTAGAGAACTGCCACCCAACAGAAAGGCATCTCTGAGCACACTGAGATGAAGACCCGTCACTTAGGATCTGGGAGGTGGGAGGGCACCTGCTAGAAAGCACCTGCCTTGAATAGCACCTGCCTTAGTTCCTCCAGAATCTTTTGTAATGTCTTTTGTAATGTACTCTGAGTAACATTTTGGCCATTCCTGTACCAAGATCATGATATTAACTATTGTTAATATCAATATATTAACAGTAGATTAACAGTATAATAACAGTATATTAACAGTATAGTAACAGTATAACAGTATATTAACTATTGTTATTCTCTAGTTATTTTGTTATGAAATTGTATTTTTAATAGACGTAAGAAGAGTGTTTTTTATATTTTCTTTATTGATATCTATTTGTATTACGTTAAAATAAAAAATGGTACAAAATACCCAACATGACAGGACAGCTTCAAGGAGGAGAGGTTTATTTTGGCTCATGGTTTCACTTCATGGTTGGTTGGCTTCAAGGCAGAAACAGCATGGCGGAAGGGCAGGGCAAAGGGAAAAATGTTCACCTGCACAGCAGCCAGGAAGCAGAGGGAGAAGGGAGGAGTTGGGGACACCCTTCTAGGTCACACTCCCAGTGATCTGCCCCCAACGAGGGCCCACCTCCTAACAGCATGTTCAGCACAGAACTCATCAGTGGAAGAAACCACTGATAAGAATAATGCCCCATGATCCAATCAACTTTCAAACACATGAGACTTTGGCGGTACAATTTAGATCTAAACTGTAACAAATAAAGATTTGCTCTGGGAGGTCTTGGTGTGGCTCATGGTCCTGCCTTTTTAACAAGTTACAGGAGATATCTGAGCTTCTGGCCTTGGATAGTCAGTGGGACAAGAAGACACATGGCCCCTGGAGTGGTGTGAAGGGATTGGGGAAGAAAGACCATGGTGTCAGAGACAACAACCGAACTTCAATTGGAAGGCAGAAAAAAGGAGGGGAAGAGTTTTAGAAGTATAACTTCCCTCCCCTCAATTTTTCCACACTGGGGAGCATTTAAGGCCCATTCAGGCTGCCATGGCTTCCTTTCCAGAGCTTCATCCAGGGCTAAGGCAAAATCAGACGGCACTCAGGAGGATTCTACATAACATACCCCTGCCACAAGCAGCATGGGGAGCCAGGGATTTACAGGTGGTTCTGGTTGCTGCATCACAGACACCACCCTGGAAAGCAAGCTCATCTCCGACGGTGAATGGTGATGCAGGCATGTGGAGGCACCCAGAGACTCAGGGCTCTCTCTAGCCACTGTGCCCTCCCAGGAAGCAGCTGATGCTGTCAGTGGATGGAGTCAACAAGTTGACAAAGGTCAAGGTCAAAGGAAATTAGAGTTTATACCTCAGCCCATTTCAGACATGCCTCAGACGCTGGCCTTCCGGGGAATGCTGGTCATTCCTCCAAACCTATCTTTCCTGAGGACACAAAGTGTTAACAAGAACCCAGTGGTGGACTTTATAAGGATGGAACTCTGCAGGAGAGTATCAGAAATGACCCAATCCAGGATGGAAGACTGGCAACGAGCATCACCAAACAACTGAGCAGGCTGCATGAATGGAGTGAGCTGTTTCCCCAGCGGGCAACCAAGGAAGAACAGAGAGCCATCTGCCAACAGCAGAGAGGATTCTGCCCAGTGAGCCATCAGGCCAGATGATCATTAAGATCTTTTCCAAATCTAAACTCTGGGTTTTAAAGTGACACAGGGTTACCTGCCTGGGGAGAAAAGTAATGCTTTGTACTGGAGGAGACAGATCAAAGAGATGGCTGTTTAATTACATCATCTAGAGGCCACAGAGCGCTCTCACCTTGTTATCTCCTGGCAAGGTGACAGGAGCAAGGGCACTGCCCACAGAGAGGCAGTGGAGAGGGTGGCAGCTCACTGGGCAAAGGAAGAAGAGAAGGCAGAGAAACAGCAAGGCTCTGTGTGCCAAATGGCATCTCCTGCAGATACAAACACAACCTAAGTGAGTAGGGGACTCACACCTGGGATCTAGATTTGGACCATCTTCTTCAGACTCCAGTTCTAGAGACAAGTGTGCAGGAGTCAAGAAAATGAAAGTGCAAGGTGCCACAGACTGTGGCAGGGACATCTGTACCCTGCCCCCCAACAGGCCCTTCTATAATGCTTGTGACTTGTGGCAGCGAGGTGTAGCAGAAGTTTGCTGAATCAGCCCCAGCATCCAGGTCACAGCTCGACCTAGTCAAACCAGAATACCCAGGCTGGACCGAAACATCAGAAGTGTTGAAAATACCCAGTGATTGCAAGGTGCAGCAATGGTTGAAGACCACAGAGTGGGCCCCAATTGTGCCAACAGAAAGGAGTCTTGGTCATGTCACTTAAACTCCTTGGGACTTAGCTGAAGCTTAGAATATGAGAAAAACCCATCACTACCATCTCTTCTAGCATTAAACATTCTATCGTTCCATGAAACTTTGGAGGCTTGTCGTAATTCCTATCCATTTACTTTTAGAACTTGATGTCCACAGTTCTCACAGGGATCAAATCATAGAATTCCATTAGTTTCCTGGCACAGTCTGTTACTTTAAAAAAAAAAGATATATAGATAGATAGATAGATATAGATATAGATAGTCCTTCTTTAATATTGTCACTGCTAATTGCCCCAGTCCCTCTCTCCAGTGAAATGCTGTCCCTTGGGCTTGGAGGAAATGAAAAGGCCACTGGGGAGAGATCTCCATTATGCATTCTTATTGCTTTTTTCCCTTTTCTGCAGTAGCTGCAGTTAAGGGCAAAAAGTCGTTAAATACTCTGAAATATCTGGCTGTCAAATTATTCATTCCTGGAATTGCAGATAAGGCTATGTTGCCTCCTTTTAAAAAAATATCCAAATCATGATAAGTAACTTTAATGCAGGGCTACTGTACACTAGATCTGGGAATAAGTAAGCTAAGTAATTAGAAAAAAAAGAATAAGTCTTACAGTTAGTCACACATGCAAATGTCATTAAAATCTACTCGATCAGTAGACTGGAACATGTCTTATTTCACTTTGACCTCTAGAGATGAGAGGCAAATGGAAAGCTAATCACTCTCTTGGAGGAACCATGGGTGTCTTCTCTATTGTTGCTCTTTGCTAAGGTGCCTGATCATATCCACAGTTCAAAAAGATATACATACATATTCTATTTTCTGCTATGGAAAAAAGGGTAAGGTTTGGGGCAGCAGCTCAGGTTGCTTGTTTAGTATTCAAAGGTCAAGTACAACTTCAAGGTCAAAAGAACTTGCTTGTATTTTTCTTATTTTATATTCTGTAACTTAGAACTAACCTTTAATTCTCTCTTCTTCAAATAAAACGAGGTAATCTTGGATTTAAATCCTGTGGTGTCGTTGGCAATTGGTATATTAAATCGATGGCTTAACAATATTTGCTTTTACTTTTTTATTCTAAAAATGCTTCCTCATGAATCATCCACTTGACACACATCCTCACATTCTTGCCTTGAAATTTTCTTTTCTCTTGATCAAGATTCATAAAATCTTTGAGTTGGAATGGATAGCAGGTGTCACTTGGTTGTACCTGTGGAGTATGTTGTACTAAAATGTACTAAAAGTTGCATCTCCTGGCCCCAGCTGGAACCAGTCTCACAGGAACGAGAGGATTTTTTCATCCATTAGTGAGTGTACACTGTGACATGGCCACCATGTGTCCATTTGTCCTGCAAAGACTAAAGAAGCAAGAATGAGAAGGGCATGAATACTCAGGAGACTCCAGTCTACTTGGGAAGACAGTGGCAACTGACCCAAAGTCTGTGTTCAGGACACACAGAGAACTTGTTCAGAATATCTTAGGTTGGCAAGTGCTGCTCTGGGATCACCTAGGTACTGGGCAGCCTATATCAGTCACAAACCCAATGACAAGCAAAACATCAGAGACAGAATAGCAGAATGCTCAGTGCGGCAAAGGGCACAGACACAGAACAACAGGACCCTCAGTGTAGGACAGTAGCTTTCCTCCTCTTCTATGGAACTGAGAAGGAAGCACAAGGAGCCGCTCCCAAAGGGACAGAGTGGGATGAGAGGACTCCATTCTCAGAAAAAGGTTCAGCCATCCCAAGTCTTCCTTGCACATCCAGCCCTATCTGCCCTCCACCCCAGCCACGTGGGGAACCTCAGAATCGTAACAGACCTATCACTGAGTGCAGCCAACCCTTCAAAGCCATGCACAATAATCCAAGAGTGGTTATGTGTATGCCACTCCATTTTGATGTAGTTTGTTATGCTACCAGAGATGAATGCTGCATTTGAAAAACTTCACACTATTTTGTAGGCTAATGTGCAGGAGGTCCTGAAAGGAGTAAAAGAAGTGAGCTGGAGAAGTGACAGAAAACCTCTCCTGCAGGACCAGTGCACCAGTTAGCAAGACAAAGATGGCATGACACTGTATCCTGCAGCCAATCCTAACCATACCGTGCTTCATCTGCCTTTGCTATTGGATGTCCCCTAAGTAGAAAATCACAATACAGCCTAGGACTCTTGCTTCATATCTGATCCCATTTAGGAAGTTGACTGTGGCCTGGAGGCCTCACAGGGCAACAGGGACTTTTATTAGTCGGCTTTTTGTTGATTGAGACACAATACATGACACCTACAATTTAAAGGAATAAGTGACACCCACACTTTAAAGGAGAAGTAGTTTAATTCAGCTCATAGTTTCAGGGGATTCAGTCCATGGTCAGCTGGCTCCAAAGCAGGACATCAGTGGTGGAAGGATATGCTGCAGCAAAGATGCTTAGTTCATGGCAACCAAGAAGCAGAACAGTGGGACAGTGCCAGAGAGGAATGGGTGAGGGAGCAGATACAGACCTCATGGTTGTGCCCCCATGACCCACCCAGACAGACACAGAGTGTACTTTATTAATCTGCTTGGCATTTCTTAATCCAGTGAAGTTGACATATCGGGATTAATAGTCACAGGGCTCTTCTCTCTTTCTCTGACCTGTCTGTTTTAGGGTCTTGCCCATCCATCAGGGTTGGGACAAGAATGGCAGGAGAGAGGACCAGGCAGAGGCCTTTTCCTTAGTGGGATTACCTATAAGTCATCCCTGTGAGTCTGTGGCCAGCAGAAGTCTGACCGTCCTTCCTCCACTGGGGAACCACCTATGTGGGTTTCTGGGAGCAATTTAGGCTTCTGCCTGCCATCCAGGCCCCTTACCAGCTGGCAGCCTACTGGGTGGGCTGGCCAAGTGCTCACATCCAGTGGGTATCATGGAACGTGTACCCATCACTGGGCATGGAAGGGTGGCTTGCTGTGTTTGCCCTGCCATCTTCTCCCCGCCCTGCTGTCTTTCCAATTCTCTCTTTCCGCAGATAGCCCAGAGCCTGGTGGGTGTACACATTCCTCTCTGCTCCTGGTTCTCTCCTGTCCCATGCCCTGGACAAGGAGGACATGCCTGGGGGAAGGTAGGAGAAACCTCAGCACAGACTCACCTTTCCCAGAGCAGCAGCAATGGCAGGAAGACTTAACAAGAGTGGCTTGTCAGGCTCACCCAACCTGGCCAGGGAGGAGACTGTGTAGGCCACTCCACTGCCTCCTGCTGACACCTGGCCGAACACTTGTGTGTATGTGATGGGGGAGGACACTCTGGCCCCCAGTGTTGCCTGATGTTCTTCAGAATATGGACCCAGTCACCAATTGCAGAGTAATAAGAAAAGTCACACTCAACCTTTGTCTTTTAAACACAGTGAATATTTGGGATTTTTTTAATAGCAAAGTAAGAGGTGTAGATCCTCATTTTAGAAGGGTTCCTTATCCCCAACATGGAGGATCAGGGGAAGGCCCAGTTAGACATGTCTTACAGAGTGCAGGTAAGAAATGACAAGAGCTCAGACCAAGGCAGCAGGTGAGGAAGTAGGGCGAAAAGAAACACAATCCTGTGCTTCATACATGTCCTCACCATGTGTACACTGTTGATCACACCTCACGAGTGCAACAGAAAGGGTCAGCTTGAGCTGTCACCAATTAGATGTGGAGTTGATAAGAGGATGGTCAAGTTGACTCCTTGCATCAAGATGATCCAATAGTCTGGTGGGAATGTTCATCAAACTGTGCATAAAAACTAGGAGTAGTGGCACACGCCTCTAATCCCAGACTGGAGATCTGTGGGGGTCCCTCTGGAAGGCTGAGTGGGAGGATTTTAAATTCAAGCATAGCCTGGGCAACTTAGCAAGACCCTATCTCAAAATAAAATATAAAAATTCAAAAGGAGTGAGGGTATAACTCAGTGCAAAGGTCCTGGGTTCAATCCCCAGTACAAAAAAACAAACAAAACAAAGCTGAGCACAAGATAGGAGTGGCAGGAAAGAAGAACAAACAGTTAAGAGATGAAAGAAGTCTGTTCCATGGCTGAACCACTTAACAAACGCAATAGAAAGGCCTTGTCCATTGAATTTAAATCTTTCTTCTGCAACCTAGAATAGTGCCGCTGTCTCAGTTAAAAATGAATTTTGCTGCAATAGCCAGTTTCAATACTGGTTGAGACAGATACTGTTGCTTTTACCCATGTAAAAAGCAGACTGGAGATCTGTGGGGGTCCCAGGTGGTGTGGCTGTTTAGTGATGCTGGTGAAGATCCCACCTGCCTGACCCTCCGGGTCTGCCCTCCCATCAGGGAGCTCCATCTTTATGGTGGCAGAGGGCTACACACAGTGACTGTCTGAGTCTCAGCTGGAAGCAGGTGAGGTGCAGAGGACACAGCTCTTTCCCTTCAGGAGGCTTTGCCTGTTTATTCAGAAAAGGGCTCCTTTCCCAGGTACTGCCCTGTGTATTTCATTATCTGAAACCCAGGACACAGGGTCAACCCTGGCTACAAAGGATTCCTGGAGACTAAGCTGCTTGCCAGTAGTGGAGGTAGAAGGGACAGAGGTCAGCCACAGAGGTTCTTCCATTTTCTGAGACTCCCCATCGGTCCCCTTTTCCTGGCATACACAGAGTGCAGCTAGCCATCTGGTCCTTCCCCTCACCCCTTTCCAACATTTCTCATTTTGTCAGAATCTCAGCGTCCTTCAAAAGAGGCACTAGCTTTGACCTATGTTCACATAGGGCCTGTCACTGAAGAGGTAAGATGGGCCCGTGACCTGTTGAGACTGTCAGGCAATACTGTTTTCAGAAATGCAACCGGGGTCATGTCTTGCTGCTAGACCACATCGTCCATACTTTTTAAAGCTTCTTTTCGAGGCTGCACCTTGCCAATACCTTTCCTGCGTGTCAGGCTAGTTCTGATCCTAGACTTTTCTCTCCTCACATTCTTTAAGGACATTTCTACTGTGGACCCACTAGTAGCCTCTGATTTATCTCGCTCTCTTTTTTTCCATGTTGTGAAACCACAAAGGCATCCATCGCCTAGTCTACACAGGGGGCCACCTCTGACCTCTACCTTGCTCCTGCTAGACAGGTGCTGTCAGGCCAGGTGGCGTGATGCATCTGGCTCCTCCATGGGGCGGCCAGGCCAGCAGAGCTGTGATGAATCCTCAGCCAAAGCTCTCCTCCTCTGGAATGTGACTCAAAGGACATCTGCAACACCCCACGCTGTGTCTCCCTGGCCTGTCATTTTAAGACCATCGTACAGATCCACTATGATTACTTTTGTGTTAACTTTCAAGTTCACTCTTAGAAGGTAAAAGTCTTTCTTTTATCAAAGTACTAAGTCTCAATGAATTCAGTTATCATCCCGCAATGCCATTTATTATGTTTCACTTAGGTTTAAATTGTAAACTATTCTTAACTCCTCTTCCCCCATTAAATCCAAAACACTTTCCTTCAAGTATCACTGATGTTTCATTCTTGATATTTATTTCATCTTTTCTTTCCTTTGCAATCCTATCATCTACCTTAAGAGTCCAGCTTATCTCCCAGTCTCTAATCTCTTTCTATTTTGAATTCACCCCTCACAATACAACCATGATATTCATTTTCAAATCTTTTCTTCACAGTGCTTCACTGTTCAAAGTATTTTAATGGCTATCCATCACTCACAGACTAACATCAAAGTCTTCCATCTGGAAGGACCACATTTTTAAAAACAGTGGCAGAAAGTCAATATTTTTGCCTCTTACTTTCTCAGAAGTCATCCAAATGCAACAGAAAGAAGGGGGAACCTCCATTTTTGGTGAAACTAAGAGTTAAAATAGTTAAAACTCCTAGTTAAAAATCATTAATTCCCAAAACAAGTGGGAAACCTACCTTGATCACTGGTGAGTGACAGGGCAGGTAGCCTGTGACAGGAGAGGTGACCAGAGAATGAGAACAATATTTACAGCCAACTAAGCATGGTCCTCAAAACAGAGGCAAGAGCGGAGGAGTGAAATCTACATGCTGACTCTTATCACAGGGCTGTGTGGAGTGGCTAATGCTGCCTCAGGTTTGACAGCAAAAGGAAAGGAGGCAGAGGGGTGATGGGTGCACACGTGAAGGAGTCTACGGCTGGATACCGCCTATCCCTGTGGCAATGGTGGAGGAGAGACTTCTCCCTGCCAACGGCACGTGGCTTACCCCACTAGGTAGGGAGAAATAAAATCTTTGTGCACTCAAACACAACTCCCTGGGTCATTAGGAATCTCCACCTATCCTGGAGCACAGCCCACATGCACCTCGACCCAGGCTTCCGCTAATCCTGCTCTAGGAGAAAGTCACCTGCTTTGAAGAGAAATACTCAGAAAAGGAGCGCAGACATAAAAGCAAATAACAGGTAAAGAATAGTTACAGAGGGGGTTGGGGATTCATTTGAAGTGGTAGAGCACTTGCTTAGCAAGTGCAAGGCTCTGAGTTTGATTCCTGGCAACCTCCCCTCCCACCACCAAAAAAAGAATAGTTATAGAAAAGCATTTCCATGGAGCAGGTAGACATAGCTGCCATTTTCCCATGCATTTAAAAAACTGTAACAAAGTGAGAACATCCCTGAAGAAACTATCTCTCTGCGATCAAGAAAGAAGCAGAACCAAAATAAACAAACAAAAAGTATCACAAAAATAAAACCATAAGAGACACCAAAAAGAATAACTGCTGCTAGAAGCATAGGTGACAGCACAGAAACAACAAACAAAGAAAAAAATCAAGCGAAGTGGAAAGAAAACACAGGAGGGCTGATGGGGAGAGAGAAAGTGATAGATACGAAACACAGGCAAAGGAGGTCTACCTCATATTCTATTGTAATCTCGGAGTATGAAAACAGGAACCAGGGGCACAGTAAATAGTCAAAAGTATATTGATAAAGAAGACTCAAGCCAGGAAAGATGGCCCACATCTGTAATCTCAGCACTCTGGGACTGCAGGATCAAAAGTTTGAGCACAGCCTGCGCCACCTAGCAGCTTAGTGAGGCCCTGTGTCAAAATTTAAAAAAAAAAAAAAAAAATCTTTTTAAAGGGCTGGGAATATAGTTTGGTGCAAAGGTCCTGATTTCAATTGCCAGTACTACAGGGTGGGGGGCAGAGGAAAAAAAGAAAAGAAAGGAAAAGAAAAGAAAAGGAAGGAAGGAGGAAGAAAGGAAGGAAGGAAAGGAGGGAGAAAGGGACAGAGGGAGGGAAGGAGGGTATTGCGCAGGAAAGAAGGAAGGAAAAAAGAAAAGGATTGAGTCTATGTGCTGAAAAATTACATGTTCCAAGAGAAAGGACCCAGAAGAGTCAACTCAACCATCCCAGTAAAATCACTGTATTTCAAAGAGAAAAAATAAAAATTAAAAAACATTCTTTGGACATTCAAGACAAAAATATCAAGCCACTTACAACAGAGAAACAAAAACCAGGCTGGCCTTAGACTTCTTCACAGCAATGCTGAGTGCCGGAAGACTGTCCAACAACTGCTAAGTCCTGGAGAAAGGAAAGCAGTGGCCACCTGACCGGAAGGTGATGCCCACGGGTCCCTTCACAAGGGAAAGACTAGAGGATGGACTTCGAGCAAGCACTGATGAAAGCTGAGCACAAGGACTGATGTTGAGCCCCACGTTTAGCCTGTTACAGCAGCCCCAGTGGACTAAGGCAATAATCAAGTGAAAATCAGTTTTAAAACTGTCAAATGAAATGACAGCAAATATGAGCAAAGAATTAACAGCAAATTGAAACAGCTCTCTTAATAGATGAGAAGATGCTTGAAATCAGTCATAAAAGGAGAAATGCAGATTTTAAGTCCATCAAAGGTTCTACTTTTTGCCAATCAGATTGTCGCAGGTCAGTGAGATATCTCTATTTTGACAGTTATATGAAGGAAGAGGCACTGCTATTTATTTTTGTCGGGAGTATCAATTGATACAGCTTTTGTTCAAGAAAATTCGACAATATCTACCAATATTACCAATGGATAGTCTTTGGCCCAAAAATTTTCCTTCTAGATGACATCTTACAATATATTCATAAGCATGAGAACAGGTTGTTCTTTGCAGCATCATTTGGTAACAAAGAACAATCCCATTATTCATCAATAGAGATTGGTTAATTATATCATGGCTCTGACATACAGGATAACATTATGTAGCTATAAAACTAAACAAGGAGATTAATTATGTGCAGATGTATGCACCATTTGTGTGTTTTTGCCTGTATATCTCTGCTATGAATAAGAGGCATATAACATCAATAGTACTACATGCTCCCTTATTTCCTATGTGCATCCATAAATAAATAGTTTTTCAAATGCTCAACCTGAGATTTAAACCCTCTCCATTCTGCCCAGTTATTCTCCCCACTCTTCTCCTGGAAGAGTCTAACCAGTATCCTCACATTTTCCCATAGTCTGGAATTCTGTGTATTCATCCCACATCAGAATTTATCTCTTCTTCATCTCCCTCAATCTGCTCTGCCTTCCAGGTTCACCATCATGGTCTCGAGCCCTCTCCGACCACCTCTGCCCTGGAGCTCTCTGCTTTGTGCGCTCCTGAAGGCTGTGCTTTGCTCCATTCTCCTGCTTATCACTTGCTATCATTTCTTGTCAGTAACATCCTTCCTCCACACTCACCTTTGTTCCACAATTAAACTGAACCTCCTGTGAGGACCTGACTGTAATGCATGTTTCTGTTTCTCCAATTAACCCAACACAGTGCCTGGTGCGTAGCAGGACACAAAAAGACATTTGCTGATCTATGGCTGGGCTTGCAGCAGGCTGACAATGGCTCCCCAAAATTTGTCCCCATCCCATTCCTGGAGCTTGTGACTGTTCCCTTACATTGTACAGTTTCAGATGTGATTAAAGATTTTGAGATGTAAAATTATCCTGGATTATCTGGTGGGCCCTGAAAGCCATCAGAAGTGTCCTTATAAGAGAGAGGTGGTAAGATATACGACGCTATGCAAAGAGAAGGTCACAGGGCTGCAAAGGCAGAGAGTGGAGCAGTGTGGCCACAAGTCAAAGACGGGACAGGAAAGAGCAATCCCTCTAGAGTGCCCAGAGGCTGTGCAGCCAGGCTGGTCCCTAGACCTCAGAGCAGGACTGAGTTTGGCTTCTGGCCTTCAGAGATGTGAGGGGATAAACTGCTGTCATTTCGAGCACTGGGTTTGTGACAACCTGTCATATTAGCCACAGGAAACAAATATACCTGGCAATAAACTGAGAAACAACTGAGGGAGGGCAATAGGACAGGCAGTGAGGAACCAGTGAAGCCAGTGCCATGCTCCAGGTCAGGTACCTCCCGCCACAGCGCCGTGCCAGGCCAGAACTCAGGTCTCCCTACAACGGGCTGCCTGTTTCCCTGACTCCACCCACCTCCTTACCTCAAATTCTGAGGGGGTCTTCTGGCCTCAACTCTTACAGTTCTCTCATGTAGAAGACTAAAGTAAGCCAGTGCTTCTGACAGAGCTCTGTCCTCAGGGTTACCAATCCACTTTAAAACGATGACCCACCAAAGTACATACTCAACAAGCTCAGACTCTCCTCTGGGGCAACCCGACCACTTACCACAGGCACTTTCTGGGATGGTAGCTCTCCAGAAGCCTCAGCTCAGACAACAGGGCCCTGCAGAGTGAAGCACAGGGCACCTCATGCTTAGCTAACTAATGCCTATTCTGTGAGCTGCGCTCTTTTGAACCCCTGACCTGCCTGCCACAGCTAGAGACACTTGACCCGAGCAATGCACTGTCATATACTGCAGAGGATGGAGCTTTTCCCACCGAGAAAACCGTCCCCTCTTTCGCCTCCCACCTCAGACTGGGATGAGTGGTGGTGGAGAGGGCAATTCTCTTATTTTGGTTCTGATCATTAAAGCCAGTTACTCTGAACATAGAAGCTTTGTTCAGTCCCTGCCCACTGCGCTCTGTGGAGTAGTTCTTCTTGGTCTGTGTTGTCATTTGTATAGCGATCCATTTCTTACACCAACTGTCAAAGGAAAGCAGAGCTGCTGCGAAATCATCAAACTTTTAGCATCAGGTTGTATGTACTACAGTGGGGTTGTAAGAGATTCTGAAAACCCATTTTTAACCCTAAAAGTTCCAATACTTCCACTGCACAGCAGTAGATTCAGGATACTCAAAACACAGCATGTCTGTGAAGTACACAAGACGAGTAATCTCCTCAAAGTCACAGGCTCCCTTTCCAGGCACTATTGGTGACACGAGGAAACCTTTTACCTCTTCCCCATCTCAAAGTATTTTTCCTCAGGAACCACAGACAGCCTTGTGCAAGAAGAGTTTTTTACACTCTGCTTATCATTTCTTATAAATCTTCTGCAAAGAAGTATATTTACTGTCCATGATGTGACTGAATTAATCATCTTCACATTTTCCTTCACACTGAATCACACTGTAGACTCCCAACAGTGTTCGTGAATAATGCTTCACACAGCCTGGCTCTTGGGGACAAAAACTTTTCCAGACAGCAGTGCCCTCCTGGCTTATGTATTTCCCCCGAGCTCTATCAGTATGATCTTGAATCACCTTAGGGCTTATAGCACAATCACTAAATAAAGGAAAATTCTCCTCTAGTATGGATTTTCAATTATGAACAGAACAACAAACATCCACCCAGCATTTGACTGTCATTTATGGAGTATCATCCACGTATGAGGTCACAGAACTTCCAAGCTGTACCAGAGACAGCCCCTGTTCCTCTAATTGTGTGCCACAGCATCAGGCAAGCCCCGGGAGTACTGCTGATCTGGGAGTTTGCATACTGCCCAAGCCCTACAGGAACAGCAGCACGATTCCTCGCTAACTGTGCACCTGGGTTACATATTTTCTTGCCAATTGTGTGGTGTGTACCTGTTTATGTAATGAGGGGACACTTTGGACCCTTAATTTTGATCTCTTCTCTGCCATTATCAACAGAATCCAGGCCTTTAATACTGGAAAGGTCTATCCTGTGCCTGTCAGGCGTCAGCTGGTTTATGGGAGGTGAGCACATTTTCTGTTTTTGAGACTGACCGAAACAGACTCTGGACACTTACAGCAGACGCAAGGACCAAGTTGCCATATTTCCCACTAGATGTGGAAGCCCTGACCCAAAAGTAACATGAAAACTGGAAACCTCAATGTGAATTAGGAAATATTTAGAGCCGAACACAAACAGAAGCAGTGTACACCGAAACCTAGAATGAAATTAAACCGGTATGGAGAAACTTGTATACATCATTAAAATAGTGAAGTTTAGAAACAGTTGAAGCAAATGTTCAACTTAGGAAGCTTAACAAAGACTATGGAAGAAATAGCATAGAAACTGAAAGAAGGAAGAATTAAAAATGGAAGCTGAACTTTAAAAAAAATACTTCAATGTCTAATAAGGTTTCATCACAACACACTGTATCTACAAACAAATTAATTAGTTACCCCAAAAATTCCATTTGTCTCTTCATCAGGGTTCACCTTTTTATACTTGTTTCATTTCCTTTCAACTTCATGAATTAACAGAGATGCATCATCCAGGCCATACGGATTCATCCTGTATCTGCACCAGAGTCTTCAGCATTTTTAAATTGCAGAGATTATCCTAAATCTATAATTTTTGGTTTTGTTTTTTGGTACGAGTGATTTAACCCATGGGCACTCTCTGACTAAACTATAGCTGCAGTTCCCTTTTCCCTGTTTTGAAAAAAAATTTTTTTTGAGACAAGATCTTATTAAGTCACTAAGTTGCCCAGGCTAGGCTCAAACTTGGGATCCTCCGGCCTCGGTCTCCCTGACTGCTGGGATAACAGCTGTGCACCACCACACCTGGCTCTAAATTCTAATATTTATGTTACATTGTTCTTGCTTCTGCACTGTGATGCACCAGACTTCACCACATACCCACTTTTTATGAGGGATAGAACCCTGCACACTAGAAATAATAAAAAATGCAATCTAGTAGAAATAATTAACTGGAAATGACACAGAAACATACTGACCAAATTCCCTTGCACCTTGTTAGTGAAACATGCCCCATATACAGCTAACCAAGTTGTATAGAACAAATTAACTAAAAATGTAATGGGACTATGGGAGAATCATGTGGAATTTTTCTTTGCAAATTGAGGAAATTTCTATGAAGAAGACTATGTTACCACTTTCCCCTCAGAAAATTTCCAAATTCCCTTTGGACTGATAATTGAAGGAGACACACAGCCTACTCTTTGCATCTGTTTATAAGTCGAATCAGGCCAACAGTCCTCCAGGAAAGGCTTGTTCTCAATGACACTGAGCATTATCTTTTGTGAACATCTATGTTCATCACTAGAAGTACCCTGGGGTGGTTACCTCACCATTTCCTAAAACAATTTCTTGTCTCCATTCATTTATCAATGGACACTGAGCTGCTCTCATGCCTTGGCTGCTGTGAGTTACAAGACTCCCTGGCATCTGAGATGACACAGATGGACCTGGAAGACATTACACTAAGCGAGAGAAGGAGGTAGCCCCAGTAGGACAGTTGGTCATGACTCCACCTACTTGAGGAATTTCAAACAGTCAAGCTCAGAGCAGTAGCGAGTAGAGTGGTAGCTGTCAGGCACCAGGAGGGGAAATGGGGAGTTGTTACTCAACAGGTATAAAGTCTCAGAATCAGTTCTAGAGACCTGCTGTCCAACATAGTAGCTATAGTTAACAATACTGTGTTTGGCCAGATGTGGTAGTGCAGGCCTGTAATCCCAGCACTCTGGGAGGCCGAGGTAGGAGGAGCTAACGTTCAAGCTCAGCCTGGGTAACTTAGCAACTCAGCAAGACCCCATCTCAAAATAAAGAATAAAAAAAATTAAAGGGCTGGGAATGTGTAGTTCAGTGCAAAGGCCCTGGGTTCAATCCCCGGTACCACCACCACCAACACCAAGAAGACTGTGTTTGTACTTATCCATTTGTGAGGAAGGTAGATCGCTTATTAAGTGTTCTTACCATGAAAATAATGGCAAAAAGGAAAAGACGTGCAAGGAAACTGTTGGAGCTGATGGATTTGTCTATTAACTGGCTTCTAGTGTTGTACGAATTGGTCCAAACTCATCAAATGGTATACAAGTGTGGTTTTTGTACATCAACAATATCTTAATGAAGCTGTCAAAAAAAATCTAGGTTCAAAGGTTAATGATTCGCCACCTTAAAGATAACCAAAAGAAAAATATTCTTTTGATGCAATTAGAAAGGCTGCCCCTAAAGAGAGTCTAACAGTCACATGAGCAAGAGCAACAGAGGTGTGCCTAGGGCCAGATCTCAACCTGACCACTGTGGAGTCACGGCTACCATTTGGTCTTCAAATTCTGGAATAACTGGTTTTTAAAACCTCATAAAGCTGAGTGTGGTGAAAGCTTGTAAACCCAGCACTCCAAGAGGCTGAGGCAGGAGGATGACCTTGACTTCAAGGCCAGCCTGAACCATGAGGTGAAATACTGTGTAAAAAAAATTAAATTTTTAAAAAAAATCTCACAAAATTTTAACTAATTCATGGATTCATTTATTCCACAAGTATATTTTGGGCACAAACTGTTTGTGGGGCTCTGCCCTGGTTGTCTGGATGCCATCGGTGTAGAGCCTCCCCTGACTGCACTGTTCTAATGGCAGAGATTCACGTTAACACAATGACTATTTATCGACACAACTCTTACCTCTTCCAGGCAAATTTAATCACGGAATCATAAATCTGTACACTTGTTTCCATGACAAAGTTAAGATGCTAGGTTACCTAGGCTCAGATAAAACGGCTTTCCAGAAAAGGTCTTCCTAGGCTCAGACAAATAACCAAATAACCAAAATGCCGTGACAAATAACCAAAATGCCACAGAATAGTGGAAATATCATAGTTACAAAAGGAGAGAAAGGTGTGCCTGCAGGGACTCCCACTTGACTTCCCACCATAAAAGGGGTGTGCAAAGAGAGCAGGTGCTTCCCTGGCTGTTCCAACTGCCCACACGCAGTGAAAGCACAGTGTACCAGCAATCACAGCTGCTTAGTGACAGAAACTGGGGGAAAATAATGAAAACTAAGCTTGTGCTTTCATTGTACGTGAAGAACTAGAGATACCAGGTACAGTGGTGAAAGTGTCATAAATCAGGGCACTTTTTTTGGAGGCCATTTTATAGTGAAAGTATTTTACCAGTACTATTAATATGCATTTCCTTTGATCTAGTAATTGCATTTCTAAGAATCTCTCTTACACACACACACACACACACACACACACACACACACACAAACCCAAATCCACAAGAGACATAGACAAGGATGCTTACTACAGAACTCTCTAATGACAGTAAAAAGCTGGAAACAACCCAATTGTCTCTGAGTAGGGAGAAGTTTAAATAAATGACAATGTAACACAAACACAAACACACAACAGCATATTTTATTAGGAGTTCAGGTCATTTTGGTAAAACCAAGGCCGAGATGGGAGAACCACAAGTTTAAACCCAGCTTAGACACGTTAGAGACAGCCTGAGTGACAGCCTGTCTAAAACGAGAAATAAAAAAAAGGCTGGTGTGGAGTTCCTTTCGACACCCAAAGGGTCAATGTCTGCTCTAGCTGACTCGGGAGGTGGAAGACTAACTCTGAGGAGGTGGAACGTCCTGAGGACAGGATGTTTTGCCAGCTCCTGCAGAGATGGACCTTAAGGGTAAAACAAGGAAACTCCAGAGGGAACAATCAGATAAAGGTTAATTACTGAGCCAAACTGTCACCATGCCTTGCTTGCCTGCCTTGATACCTAAAACATCCGCGCTCAGCAGAACTCTGTGCCTTTGTTGTTCCTCAATAAGTCTGGGCGTCTGAGTCAGTTTGAGGCTTCACTCAATCTGGTGAAGTCCTCTGGCCCCCTAACAAAGATATTCTCTGTCTCTCTCATTGTCATTTGTCTCTCTAACAGGGTTTGCTGGCCTGACAGCAGGCTGGGAATGTAGCTCAGTGGGAAGGCCCAGCTTTTCATCTCTAGTACTGTGTGTGTGTGTGTGTGTGTGTGTGTGTGTGTGTGTATCTGACTTGTTTTCTCAAGTGAGTTTCAGATGAAGGCACTGGCTGATGTTCAGAATCCTACTTGGGAAACCATCTTTGGATAGGAGAGTCACACTCAAAGTGTACACACTTGTGTACATGTGCAGGGACTAAGACCTGCTAAGGGAGAGGAGGGGAGCAGAAAGGCAGGAGAAGCAGGCAGATCCACTTCAATCACATTCCATTCCTCTTAGCCATGTGTCTGTCTCTGTATCTCTTGGTCTTTTTCTGTGTTTCATTCTCTCAAGCCCAAATAGTCAAAGAGAAGTAACTTCCATACTAATATGCCACTGTTTCATTCTGTGGTTAATAGATATTGGCATTGGAAAGATATCAACAATATATATATAGGTGCATATGTGCGTGCATATGTGTTATATACTATATATACATATTCATAAGTGAAAAAAGCAAGCTGAAAATCATGTGCAAATTATGATCCCACGCTAACAAAAAATACATGTGTGAATGTATTTGTTGAGTGTGGATGCCCATAATATGACTTGTTGAGCTCACATCACACCACTATACAAACAGTGGTTATCTCTACAGAGTATGTTTAGATTATTGGACAGGTGTTATTATTTTATGTTATCCCTTTTGTGTTAAGTTCAATATACTTTCACAGTTAAAAATATTTTTAAAAGATGTAGTAAAGAACCCACTGTGACATCTGGCCTCTGGGCTTCTGACAGCTGCCAGAGCTTCTGGGGCTCCCTCTTCTTCTTGGAGCCTACCATGCTGTGCTAGGCTTCAGGACACACTTGGTCCCAGGAGACCTTCAGCAAACCACTCTCCGGGACATGCGTAGGGCGGGCGTGATTCTGTGAGCATCCAGAGCAGGCACAACCAGTACACATGAGAAGGCATTCTGATACCTCTCCACCAGGTTAATGGCTCACCTCAACTCTCTGGGACACATGCTGTTTAGTATTCCAGGTGCAGGATGTGTTCCTAATATGAGCTGAGAGACAGTCTCTTCTTTACACTAGAAATTCACAAAATTCTCCACAATACTTAATTATACAGTATCTAAATCACTTAGACATGAAGAGTGTTTATTTATTTAACTTGACATTTTAAGAGCTGGTTACCATTTGCAGATCCCAGTAGCCTGAAAGAAGCAGAAACATTATAACAAAGACTGAAAGGACAGAGAAACTTGGGATTCCAGGTCCTACAGTGGATAATGGAGCATGTATGCTCAGACACTCAGCAGTCTACTCACAGCTGAGTAGAAGCTTTTCAGTCCTCAACTCCCTAACTGCTGTGTTGCACGTGATGTTGTTAATGGTTTCTCCTTTCTTGTCATTTTTTTTCTTTTCTTCACTTCTGTGACTCTATTTCTTTTGTTTTGTTTTGCTTTGTTTTTTTTTCTGACCCTTTCTTATTTTCCTGTACTACCTCCTCTATGCTGATCCATCTACCCATCCATTTTTAGCTTTTGTTTCTAATTGACCATATCTTCCTTTGCTTTGTTCTTTAATACCCATCCCTCTGATGATTAGCACTCCAAGATCCATTTGGGGGGAAATTCCCACCATATACTGTCTTGACAGGAGGAAACATTCTCAGCTTTACCCCCACTGCAGCTTCCAACCACCTATGCCAAAGGCATAAGCACCTAACGCTCCTCCTGGAAGGGCCAAAGGCTGACCATGTGACCTAGACTCAGCCAATCAGAGGTGTGTAAATTTGGAGCAAATGAAGCAAAGACAGAAGGACCAACTGGAGATAAGATTTATCAGCCACATTTGTTCCCTCTGAGGTATGAACTTTGCAGCAATCTCTGCCTTCTGGTACCTGCAGCCCCAGCCCCAGCCCCAGCCCTATGTCCACTTTTTAAGTCTGGCCATCTGGTCTCCCATTGTTTCAGTGAGTCTTTAGTCATATTCCAGAAATTTCCTTTTTTTCCTTTTGCCTATGATTACCAGATTGGATATCTGTTGCACACAACCAAGAAGCTCAACTAATCAACAGGAGTGGCAGCACTGTTTCATGGCTTTCCCTGTCTCCTGTACAAGTAATTAGATGACTGTAGTCACCCCAACCTCTCTCCTAGATTCTGGAAACTACCTCCAAGTAATTAATACAAGCCATAACCTTAAGATCACCTGGTCACTCAAGTCAGGAATACTAGCACCATCCCGTTCCCAACCTATCCTGCATCTGCACCCCCTATCTGCCATTGACCGATAGGTCCCTCACCGTGCTCCTACTGTCCTCCTTCTACCCTCTCGTTACCCACTGACCCAGTTCATTTTTTTCTTTTGCCCAAATTATATCATTATCTTCCCAGTCAGGCAGTAATGTGAGACAATTCTCTATCCTGTCTCAGAGTGGATTTCCTGAAATGAAAACTTGATACCATCATTTCCCTTTTTCAAAAGTGCTTCTTTGCCTTCACAAGAAAATCTCAAACTTCTCCCAAAACATCGTATCACTCCGATGGTGCACTTTAGTAGTAAAATAAAATAAGTGATGTCTTGCAATTTAAAGGAAAAGTCCTAATTTTAATCATGTTGGATATGCGTGAGCAGACAGACAGACTGACAGCTGTGGACAATTTTTTCTCAATTTTAAACATTTTAAACCAAAAAAAGTGTGTCACATCTTGCATTTTAAAAGAATTGGTATTCTAAACACACTTCATCCATTTAGTTGATGTCCAGCTGTGTTTTGCATCCTGCCTAAAGCCTTTATCAAAGACATCACTTCCTTTTCTAAGGTTTGGCAAGGTTCTCACACGAGTGGCACCCTAATTCACCATAAGGTTTTCACCTATCTCCTGTTAGATTAAGGAGAGTTTCTTTATTTTGCTTTTGATGTAAGAGGAGCATTTGGTGGGAATGTGAACTACTGGATAATAGGATAGGTGGAAGTGGGGGCAGGACGGTTGCCAGTTAAGTGTCAGGTCTTACCCCCAAACGTCAGAGTCTCTAAGGAGATAAAGGTGTGGGTGGGCATACGAGGGGGAAGCACCAAATGCTTCCCTGCCTCCTCGTTTCTTCTTCTGAGATTTGAATTTTTACAGTGGTAGCCACGGGCTGTCAGAGGTGGAGCAGAAATATTATGACATAGGACAGGAACCTAGAAAACTTCCTTCCCCAGTAAAAGCTCACTCCTTGGAATGGAGCTGGGGATATCACTCTGCTTCCTTTGTATAAACAATTATCAAAAGATCAACGATGCTTTCTAAGACAGGTATCTGCCCTCATAGGGTACTCTGGGATCCCTGGGAGCCTGCAGACATGGAGGACAAAGGGTCTCAGGTAGTAATATTTAACCACTCTTACCTGGACTTTTTACTAACACCAAAACCAAGTACATAATTAATATCAATTTAAATTTAAGCCCAAGTTCTACTTCTGTGTTGGATGTAGAACGACTCAAGAGAACATTACTTCACTCAAATAACAAGAGAAAACTAAGCAGTCTGCAAAATTATGATATATATTGAGCCCATCAGAGAGCTGCAGCTTCAGGCTGATGAATGGAATCCCGAGATGACAAGCTCTTCTCAGATGAAATGAAATACACCACCTCTTTCACCTTTGGCAGAGGAGGGATGGAAGAAGGGACTTCCATTCCAACAAGCAAGGAACCTGGTACATCATAATTAATTCTTAAAGACATCCCCAGTAGAGTTGTACACTGGTCTAGAATGGCTTGGACTGAGCCTCAGGGGATTTGCACTCACACACCACTCCCACCCCTGAACCTCAATGGCAGGATTAAGGCAGTGGGCAGGAAGAGTCTCCAGGAAACCAGGCTCATGGGGTCTGGCACAGAGCCCTGTCTTCTTCGCCGGCTCCTCCCTCAGACTAACTGTCATAAGCTACTGGGTAGCAAACTCTCTGGCACCAGAGCCAAGGGTATAAAAATGTACTGTTTTGGGGGAGAAGTGGGATTGATTATGGCTCACTCTAGGAGGGAGAAGTAGGAAGTCCTCCACCCCAGAATCAGACCAAGGTCAATTCCTGCTAGGGGAAGAATTAGAAGAGAAATTCCAAGGAGACTCAAACCCAGGTCGAGTCCAAGTTAGACTGAATCAACCCACAGCAAGCTGATACCAGAAGACATGTGCTCACATCCAACATCACTGACACAGTGGGACTCCTCCGCCCTTGAATGTGCAATGCCCAGCACTCACTCAGATGCCGTGAGACACTGAAGAAGCAAGAGTAAAATAGCCCACGGTGGAGAGATGAAGCACTCAAGACAGCGAGATGTAGAGACAACCGGGCGTTGATTCTACCAGATAGAAATTTTAAATCACTGTTACTGGAAGGTTAAGGTGTTAGTGGGAAAAGCAGGCAAATATGAATAACCAGATAAGAGTGTCAGGGCAGAGATTCTGCTGGAAGACAGTTCTTTCAAAGGGGCATTAAAAGTATAAAGTAAACCTAAAGTTTCTAAGAAACTGCTGAGACCCCTATCTCATGTGATGCCCAGATTAAAAAGTGGAAAGATACCTTGATCATTGTGACAAGACACAGCTTCCTCACAAAGGAAGGAACTGCAGCATCTTTACCTCTGTAGGGAAAAGCTCCAGAGAAAAACCTAAGGCTTAAATAGGAAGATTGCTCCTATAGATATTAGAAAATATAGCTTACATGCAAATACTATTCTATTTCTTAATCTAGATGCAATGAACAAGAGGATGTTCACTTGTAACAATTCAGCAAGCCATATAATTCACGTTCATTTTAGTTTGGATATTTTACTTCAATGGGAATTATAGTTTTAAAATAGCTCATTAAAATATTTCTGGTAAAAAATGTTTTATTTCTCTGGCTAATGGCCATTTTTCAAAGCAAGTTAAATGCACATGGGTCCTACAACTCAATAGTATAAGCCATGTGGCTAAGTAGCAATTATCAAGGAAGTCATCTGGATTACATGGTGGGTTTATGAAAGTTTATTTCAGGCCTGAGGAACTCATATGCATAGAAACGGTCTAGTGGGAGACACAGTGGCAACATCACCAGGCACAACGCCTTGGAACCCTTGGGGAATTCACTTTCCTCTAAGATCCCCTGAGCAGAGTTCCCACGGATGACGGCTGCATCCAGCGGAAAAGGCAGCTTATGCCCCCAGTTCCTAACCTGGACCCACCCAAACCTGAAGCCGTCCTGTGGATTCACACTGAGGGCGAGCAGTCTACCCCACCATCCTTCTCACAGGAGAGGGTGCTGGGCAAGAAAAACAGAAAAGGGATGAACAGTGTCAATGCAACAGGTGATCTCTACATGCTCCGGACTTGAAGTGAGACCTCCTTCTCCAGCCCCTGTCCTAGAACACACTTCTCTCCCGTCTAGCCCTGTCCTCCTCCACTTCTGGTCCCCTGACATGCTTTCCCCCCCAGGACAGCATCCTCAGATCAGAATGTCACACGGTCTGCAGGTTCGGAAAGCAAAGACTTTATTCTACTCGCTGTATCAAAACTATGCTTCCAGGTATTGGGTCTACTTTGCATTTTCAAAAACATGAAAAACATATTACTAGCTAAAATGTTATTTTTTCAAACACGCTTCCAGTCTTCACCTGCAATTTTCTGAAGACTGAAGTTCATCAGAGAAAATGGTATCCCAAACTCACAGCCACTGTTAAATTGGCTGGACTACTGGGAATTAAGCATAGGATGGAAATTTAAAGGAGAAACCTTCATGCCTTAGTTTTTAGCTGCGTGTTTCATAAAAACTTGTAAATAACACAGATAGAAGTTTTAAATGGATCAATTAGTGCTTCACCGTTTCTCTGCCTCCTTTGGTCACCTTCTGGGGGACACTAATAAGGGGACACAATGTCAGGGAATGGTACAGAAGGTCAGATGTTTTTTCACTCTGGCTTCGATGTCCTGGTTATTCCTTAAATAACCCAAAACTTTCAGTTTCCTTACACACACACTGCTTCAGACCTTCCATTGCATTGTGCAGTACCTTGATTGAGTGGATTCAATTTGCAGCAGAGAAGAAAGGCAAGGCTACTTTAAGAAGGGAAAATGAGATGTTTGACCACTTTCAAAGATCTGTGTGCCCAACACAAGGGGGACTGCGTTTAAGGGTTATCCTACAATTTGGGACTTTAATGGAACAATGACACTGACAAAGGAACCAAAATCTTATTTTCTCAGTCTCGATTTCCATGATCCTAGGCTGTCATCATGCCCTGTACACAGCATGCTCCATCCAGGGGCCAATGTCTCCATACAGAATAGTCCCCTCCCCACAACTGACACCTTTTTAAATTGTGGTATAACAGATACAGTAAATCATTTGATGAGCTTTTCTCTGTCTATCCACCCTTTTACATACAGATACACTACCACCTAGGTTACTGTGTGGTACCCAGCTTTTCATCACCATGACAAAATACCTAAGTAATTAATGAACACAGAGAAGAGGTTTGTTTTAGCTCATAGTTTTAGACAGTCCACTGCATGACTGGGTGGAGTTATTGCTCTTAGGTCTCTGGTAGAGGTGTCCAGTGGCAATGGTGGGAGCACACAGTGGAGGAAATTGCTCACCTCGTGGCCAGGAAGCAAAAGAGAAAGAAGAGATGGGTCCCCCAAATCCCCTTCAAGGGCACACACCAGTAATCTAAGTATCTTCCAATAGGCCTCACTTCCCAAAGATTCTACCACTTCCCAGTGGTACCACCCTGGGGACCAAGACTCTAATACAAGACTCTTTGGGGGCCATCAAGACCAAACTATAGCACATACTGTATGGAATATTTCCATGACATTATAGAGAAGACTTCCTCAGGCCCCTTTCTTATTCCACACACTCCCCAAGTGTAATCCCTCTTCTGATCATTATCACACAGATTCATTTTGACAGTCTGGGGCCTTTGTATAGCTGGGATTGTACTGTATGTAGACATAACCCCCTTCTGCAGAATTCACCCACGTGTGTGGGAGTCTGAGAATCACATGAAAATTCAAGGGTCCTGTGAACAAACTGTTCTGTAGTCCTACACCCACCCTACTAAAGGTGATAGTCTGCCAGCTGGGAAATCATCATACCTCTTTGCAATGAGAAGGAAAACTAAGACCAATCATCTCTATCTTTACCCAAGACATCACAGGAAACTCAAGCTGCTGCAGCAGAGAGATGAAGACTGAGAACAGCAGGGTCCCTCTGGTCTGGCACTGGGTATGCTGCTCCCACAGATAACTCTGTTCACCAGGAACTTCCAGGGGTAGAATGAAGCACTCCATGGCTGGGCACAGTAGTTTTTCTTGTCAACTCTTCTTAAGGGGCACTCCCAGGAGCTGCTCCTTCTGACACCTCACCAAAGTTTCTTCATTTCTATCATCTCCTTCACCTGCAGGAGTAGGTCTCAGCCAGACATGCTCTGTATATGGTATTATAATGGTGGGTCCACATCAGTAAACATCTGTCAGCCCCGGCAGAATGTACAACACAAGAATGAATTCTAATATCAACTGTGGGTCCTAAATGATCATGGTGCTTCAAGGTAGGTTCATCAATTGTAACAGATGCAGTACTCTAATGGGGGATGTAGATGACAGGAAAAGTTGTGCATGTGTGGGAGTGAAGGGTATATGGGATATCTGCACTTTCTGTTCAATTTTGCTGAACTTAAAATGCTCTAAAAATAGTTTTTAAATCGCACAGTACGTGCTACCTTATAAAATTTGCTTTTAATGATTAATTGATGTCCTCCTTCAATTTCATAAAAAAGCAAAGAATTAAAAACCATCTAACTTGCAAAAAACCAAAGTGTATTTTGTTAGCAGAGTTCTGTATATTTTGGTAGTTCTGTTTTTCTGATAGAGGAAAGAAGAGGATAGGAAACCAGTTTAATTCTCCCCCTCTTACCACCAGCCCATGTTCTCCAGAGAGCAGCACACAGAGCAGCTTCCTAGGGAGCAGCCCTCAGAAGGAGTGGCCTGCCCCCAAGACACCCTGCCCCAACCCTGGGAACCAGAGAGAAGAACAAGGAGACCTGTCAGGAGAAATGTGTAACCCCCACCCCCCACCCCACCCAGGAAGAGAAGATGCTGCATTCAGAAGGCCAAGAATACAGAGTGCCATCTGCACAACAGGCTAGAGAATCTTCCAGACAGCCTGGTCTGCAGCCTAAGCTGCTAGGCTACCTGTCCACTCTCAGGTAAAGCAAGGGGTCCCCAAGCTAGAAATTCTTATTTCATAGGGTACAAAAGCTAAATCATTTGGAGTGATAGACCACAAGTCTAAACCTGAAAAAGTAGCTTTCCTTTGCCAACAGAATGGAAAAGTACTTTTGTCAGCTACTCCTTGGACAGAGGACTAATATCTAGAATATATGAAGAACTCAAAAAAAATTAGACTTCCTAAAATAAAAGAGCCAATCATAAAACAAGTAATTAAAATGAATAGCTACTTCTTGGAAGAAGTACAAATGGCCAATTGGTACATGAAAAACGTTCAGCATCTTTGGCCGTTAGAGAAACGCAAATCAAAACAACACTGAAATTCCATCTTACTCCAGAAAGAATGTCTATCATGAAGAACTCACAAATAACAAATGGTAGCAAGGCTGTGGGAGAAAAGGAACTCTTCTACACTGTTGGAAGTGTAAACCAGTACACCCACTATGGAAATCAGTAAGGAGATTCCTCAAATTACTAAAAAATAGAAATTCCATTTGACCCAGCTATGCCTCTTCTGGGTACCTTCCTAAAAGAGTTCAGGACATCATATTACAGTGCTACATACAAAACTATATTTACAGCAGCACAATTTACAATAGCTAAATCTTAGAAATAGCCTATCTGCCCATCAACAAATGAATGGATAAAGAAAATGTGGCATAAATACACAAAAGAGTACTACCCAGGCATAAAGAAGAATAAATCTGAATCATTTGTAGGAAAATGCATGCACCTTGAAACCCACGTGCTAAGTGAAATAAATCAAACACAGAAGATTAAACATCATGTGGTTTCTCTAATATAAGAAACCTGAGGTATAAATAATTTAAAGAGCAAAATAAAATACAGATGACAGGAAACAGGGAGATAGACTTTGTGGGGATGGGAAAGCGATCTGGGGATGGAGGGAGACAGGAGGAAGGACTGGGAGAGGGAAGTAAAGAGGATCAAGATGTGATGTGGATATGTACCAACCCCCATGACAAATGTGCTTATTATGTATTGCAAACATATATGAATAAAAATAAAATAATAATCCTGGAGCCTGAGATGCAGCACCACACAGTGATAAGCTCATTCTAGGGATGACAGGCGCATTTGGTAGATGCTGCTTTAGGCAACGGAGCTGCCTGGAAATTGGTGCTGAGTGTGGCGGGAGCCAGCAACTGTGCGGGCCTCACGGGGGTGAGGGGAGAGCGTGCTCCGTCCCTGCAGCCAGCCTGCCAGTGTTCACACAATCTGCCCTGCATGTTAGCTCAATTCTGATGTAGTAATACAAACTAAATAGATGCAGCACTTCTCTTTCAAGCCTGAATTCTGTTCAGTCATTGGCTGGATGGCACTTTGTATTTTTAAAATGTTCACATTTACAGAAAGGTTGACACCTATTTAGAGGTATCAAATATCAAAACTTTTGCCACATTTTCATTATCTGTCACTTAATCTGTCTGTCTATACTTGTTTTAGTTGAACTACTTGAATGTACATTACAGACACAATGATACTCCATCCCTACATACCTGGGCATCTCTTAAGAACAAGGACACTCTCATATCTAAAATGTACCTATAAATCTTCTTGTTTTAATAAAAAAAAGAATAAGGACACTCTCTACATAACCACACTAATACTGTGAGGCCCGTAACAGTACTCTATAAAGTGATTCAATAAGCAGTAGACCCCAATTGCCTCCAAAATGTCTTTTATAGCCATGATTCCTGCAAAGCAACACAGACACCTCTTTGCAGAAATTGCAGTAGTCCTAGGGCTGAGGTCACAGGACGGAGAGCTAAGCCCCTAGAAGATAACCATTATATTATCATCCCCTCCTCTGTTATCAGGTACAAGGTAGCCAAGAGACTGTAGTGCCCAAGCCGCCTCCCTCCCCACAGAAGCCATGTTACTCTGAAAGACATTGAGAAATTCAAGGCACAACCCTGGTATTGATCCAAACAGTCTTAGATCACCTGCTGACCTTTAGGAGCAGATGTCCCACAACGGCACGGCCTTCCCTGGGGCTCAGGTTTCCATGTGCTCATCACGGAAAAGAGGGTCAAGGACAGAGGCAAGCAAGCCAGCAAGAGGGAAGCAGTGAGATAATGTCCTCTGACTGCCCAGCCTCGGCCAGTGTTTTAACTCAGCCATGGCCTCAGGTCTTAGATGGCTGCACACAGAGGGATGTGACTCCAGGATGAACTGCAGCAAGAGACTTGTGGATGAAACCTCAAATCTTTCCATTATCAACAATACGTAAAGCAACCATCATGTGAACAAGGATATGGTTTTATTAATATATGAAAGTAGACACACCCTCGGAGACATCACCCCTTCACACCTACATGGATTGATCCATGTTATTGCTCTGAAGCTGAACAGCCCAATAGCTCCAAAGTATCACTTTTGTTGATTTGGAGGTTTTCACTTAAAGGAACTGGACAAACTGCAGACTGTTGCACAGGAAGTGAGAACAGGCAGGGTGAGCTGAGCGCACACCCAGATCCTTTGAACTGCAGTCCACTTTATTCCTGCCAGGCCACCAGTTAGAGGAAGAAGACAGTCTTGGGTTAGCTTTCTTAAGAGCTGGAAAGAAACAAGTGCATGCAACACAAAATGCTAGAGAAGAAGGGTGCTGCTTTAGTAGCTTAATCTTATTAACCAGACAAAAATCTTTGCTATTGCATGATTTCATGAAAGAAAAAAGTGTTCACTGTTCTGGGATACATCAAATGAACAAATTAGAACTCTAATTACAGCAGAAGAGCACAAGTTTCCAAGGGAAGAGAAAAAGTGAAAAATCTCCCTAGCTGTTACGGTTCCTACAACTAAATGTTATGCAATGTTATTTATATAATACAGTGTTTCATTTGTCCAAATTACCCCTGAGGCATTTAGTTAGAGAAGGACCAAAAATAAACATTCACTGCACTTATGAGATAGCCACAAGGCAAAAAAGTGTAGATCGGGGCCAATCCAATTTATGGATTGATACATGTATGTCTGATCATCCCACTATGTAGTGTTCTAGGAAATGGCAACTCTGCCTATATATTTAGTTAATGTTTACCCTAGGAGTGAAAATATTTACTGCTCTTAAAGTAACAGTGGATTTTTGATGACTGAGGGAAGGGACGATGGACGGATGGATGGATCTATTCTTGAGTAAATGAATATGCATTCATAATAGGTTCCACTGTTTCATCTGTTTCTAAACCATTCGCAAATGAACCCTCCATGAAAAGCATCTGAAATTTCATGCAGAGATTATTTCTAAGCCTCTGCCTGGTCCACAGGCTTCACAATAGGGAGCATCTCATAGGTCCGTGGATTGGCTGATGGAAAGTGCTTTCACCTTCCAGCCGCTACACTGAACGTATATTGAGAGAATCATCAGACGCAATTTGGGTTACGGACAGAACAAACAATTTACACTTCCTCGTGTTTTAAAACTTAATTTTAATAGCTTATATTTTATTTACACATGATTTTGAAAACACACCTACTGCCTAAAATCAGATAAACCTATGTAAGACTTTTATGCTCAATATTTAATAAAATGAAACGCTGACAAAGTAAAAGAGTTTGGATAAGCCCTTGGAATGTGTTGTTTCAGGTTATGGTATTTGCTCATCCTCAAACTCTTTCTTTTCTTTTCTTTTTTTTTTTGAGACAGGGTATCACTCACTCTGTAGATCAGGCTGGCCTCGAACTCCGAGCAACCCTCCTGCCTCAGCCTCTTGAGTGCCTCAGCCTCTTTAGTGGGATTACAGACACCACCACACCTGGCTATCCTCAAACTATTTCTCTGGTCAATTTTTAAAGAAAAATAGAGAGCACAGGGAACTTCCAGTTCTTCCCTGGTAATTCATACCGATGTAGAGCACTTTTGCCATGAAACATGTTTATTAAACTCACACGTGTGTACTGAACACTGCTCAAAGCCAACCTGTTTCACATCTACACTCATAGCTGTGTTCTATTTCTTAAAGAAAATGAATCTCATACATTCACTAAAAATGGGCCTGGTCCATTTCCAAAGAGAAAAATGAGAAGGCAAATTTGCCACTCTTCTAAAAACACTTTCCTGCCAACTTTTTTAAATAAAACTTTGAGGACACACCCAAACTTTTATAACACTATATCGTTACAAGTAGATGGTGCAGAAAACTAAAAAGAATTTCCCAGAAGATTCTGACCTAGCCAAGTACTGTAGATGATACACAGCAGATTGACAAGGAGAAAATCTGAACGTCACAGAAAAGCATTTGTCAAAACCAGAAAACTGTTCTGAAGTTACATGGAATGTCTTCATGTCTCAGGAGTCCAAAACAGCCTGTAGCCTTCTACGCTGCAAATCACCTGAGTGGTGCAATTTATTTCCTACCATCTTAAATGTCATAAATTAAAGCTCCCTGGAGCTGCATGAGAGAAAAATTGGTGCCCATGTCCTAGGCAATTGCTCAAATGCTTGCCACCACCATCTGCCCAAAGAATTTATCAGATTCCTAATTGCACATGTCCCTTTCTAGGCTGTGCAACAAAATAATGAAGCAAAGCTGGTCACTTGCTCTATTGATCCGTGCACACTCACCACTGCAGTGAACCAAAGGATGTCACGTCAAATAATAAAACAAGCAGAAACCTGTAGTCCGTCCCCTGCTGTGGACACACACATAACTTAACCCAGATTGGGTGACTGGACATCCATTTCTTCCTGAAGCACTTGAGTTGACTGGGGCTTATGACCTTCTTTATTATCTCAGCATTCAGAAAGTGACCTCTTGCTTTCAGTGACCAAGTCTTTGGTATGTAGACGGTTGTTTTGTCCTGCCTGAACCTGAGTAGAAAAGGTTCAGTCTCCTCCACAAAGGAGCCTGTTGTGGTTCAGAACAGAATCCGGTAGGTTCACACGGTAGGAACCAGCTATTCCACTGGAACAGCAGGTATTCAGAGGCTTGGAGGAGGGAGCTGCAGTATGACCTTGATCTAGAAAGGAAATGGGACATGGTCCTTTGACCACCGTGGCTCTTGCTGATTGTCTTACACACCTACTGGTGTCTTTTCTCGACATAAAGCAGCTTCCCTGCCTCTCCACCCGCATGAAACAGAAAAGCCCCTCGGAGTTTCTCTCCTACTCAACCGCCAAATTACATTGGAGCACGATCTCTGCTTTTTGTTTGAGACCAGATCTTGCTATGTTGTTCAAGCTGGCCTCAAACTCCTGGGCTCAACTCACCCTCCTCCCTCAGCCTCCCCAGTAGCTATGACTACAGGAATTTGCCACTGTGCCTATCTGTACAGCTTCTGGTTTTAATCTCAGATTGACAGACAGACACTGGTTGAGACAGTCGGGTTGAGAGTCTAATGTACATGCCCAGGAAAAAGATGATGCTCTCTGCTGTTGGGGCCTAACCTGAGCCATGTGCTCCCTGCAAGCTGGCCAGACTTTTCAAATGGTGTCTGATCTGTTTGTTCTCATACATATGTGCTGAGTCTTGTTTTTAGTTATCCACCCTCTATTTTATAGATGACAAATCAGAGGCTTGTGGTGAGTAACCTGTCACATATCTACATAGGGACATGGCTGGTATGTGATCACAACTCCGTGTCTTCACTCCTCTGACCACACTCAGGCCCTGAGAGTATTCCCACTATTGCAAGCCTGAAGTTCAAGTGTCCTCAACAACACTCTGCAAGATGCACAACTTGGTGCAATAGTTCACACATATATGGGTTTATTTTTTAATGCAACTACTCTGAATTTTTCCAGCTGCTTGAGGAAAGGACCAACATGCCCACCCTGCCCTGGAGTGTCTTACAGTAGCCACTATGAAAGGACCCTGAGGACATACTTCCAAGAAACAGTGAGACACCTCCTTGTTCCTGCTAGTGTAAAGCCTGGGAGACAAAGCTTCCCTGCAGGTAACATCACACCCTTCACAAACAGATGGCCTAGTCTCAGTAACCTGGGGAGTACTGGGTTTTCTAAAACAGTAATGGCTCTGCACCTTAAGTGTCAAAACTCAGAAAGCCACTGACTAAATTGTTAACATGTATTCATACTTAGGAACCAACTTCACTCTCTGACATGTTAGAAAATTCTGTGTTCTACTGCTCACCCCACCCCAGCTACTTGCCAATTCTTTCCTTTTAAAATCTTCTTGGTCTCCTATTAAATATGTCAAGTTGCGTTCTAAAATGAACTTTTACAACTGGATCACTTCTGAGTTGCTGACCTGACCTTTGCAATTTGGGAGGGTCTCATAGAAGCTGAGCACCATGAGTTCAACCACACTGTGAGCCTCTGTTCCAGCTGCACTGGGGCCACCCATGCAAGCAACCTGGGCACAGGCCAGTCTGAAGTGACAGGAAGACCATTTTTCTCCTCAAACTCCACCACCCGCTGCATGCAAAGCCTTAATGACACTTAAATCCAGAGGAGCTTAAAACATGCAAGAACCTTGTACTAGGTGTGTTAGTTACTTAGCATCTTGCATTTTTCAATCAGAATGCAAAAATCTCCACCCAGATCAAGAGATTTTACTTAGTGCCCTGCCTTCTCCTGGCCTGGGGTGGAATCATTGGCAATGACTCCCATTACCAGTGGTAGGTGGGAGTGGACTAGAAATGGGTGGTCTTTTGGGACTAGCTCACCCTGTACTCTACAGATGATATAAAACTAAACCCAACTACATTCTAAAAATAAGTCATTTTTATCTAATACACCAGAACTGTATTAGTCACTTTTTGTTGCTGAGACAAAATACCTGACACCTGCAACTTAAAGGAGTAGAGGTTTACTTTGAACCATGGTTTCAGGGGATGCAGTCCATGGCTTATTGGCTCCAAGGCAGAAACAGCATGGTGAAAAGGCATGGTAGAGGACAGCTGCTCACATCCTGTTGGCCAGGAAGTGGCCAGGAAACAGGAGAAGAAGGAAGGCAGGAGTGGGAAGGACAGGACACAAGAATATACCCTTTTAGGTCATCTCCCCAGTGACCCACCTATTCTGATCAGACCCCACCTCCTAACAGCACACTTAGTCATTAATTCATCAATAGATGAATCCACTGATGAGTATAGTATAATCCATTAATTCATCAATAGATGAATCCACTGATGTCCCCATGGTCCAGCCACCTATTGAAAGCCCTACCTCTGAACACTTGAGACTTCTGGGGACATTTTAGATCTAAACCCTAACAAGCACCATGTAGTGTTAACAATTCTACTCCAAACACAGCTGAACCTCATTCTAAGCAATAAACATGACTCCCCCTACAAAGTTATCCTCCAAAAGTGCTTTTGAGTAGAAAAGTGTTCGGAGTGCACTATTTGGAAACACTCTTTAGGGAATCCTTTAGCAAAGTAAAACATCCCTACTCACTGTGAGCACTCACCCTTCATGTTACCTACACTCATCCCTAAGGTATCTGTTACCTAAGTCAGATTTTGTCAACGGTGCTCCTGGAAGAAGGCACACCTGCGAAGGGAGCCTTGTCCTCTGTCCCCGGACTCCACATTCTGGCAGAAGGTGAATGCTGCAAAAATGTTTGCTAAATGAATAAAGGAAAATAGAAAAGGATTCACAGGTGCTTCTTTATCCTGTGCAAGAGCTTCCCTCTGGGTCTCCATGCTGTGCTACTTCAGTCATCCCTATGCATGTCCTTGGGTTGGCTGTCCTTACACACAGAGAGCCCTTCAGATCTCCTTGTCCCCTAACTCTCCACGGCAATCTCCTTCCCAACCTGCTCTACATCAGAATAGGTAGTAAGGAAAAAGGAGCAGGAGACATTCCAGTAGTTGTTCTCTACTCTGGCCAAAGGTGAGAACAGAAGAGAAGCTCTTGGGAGAAACTATGCAGACTGTTCTGAATTCTAAAGCACTCTCCACAGGGTACTGATTTATGGTGAACACACAGGGAACCACATTAGCTACAGAAACAACAGGCTCTTTGGAGCCATGGGCGGCCTGTGAATTACAGTCTGACCCATCATGAAAATCCAAGGAGTGGTCCAGGGAGAAAGGAAAAGAGGAGCAGGCCAGGAATTCAGGAGGCAGCCCCACTCGTTCAGCACTACTGGTTGGCAGAGAGGGTCACTTGAAGCATGACTTTGAGGTTCAGGTTAAACTGGTGGATCTCAACCAAAACCAGCCCGCTAAGGGATATGTGGTAACATACAGAGATACTTTTGGTTATCATATGAGGAAGGATGGGGTGCTACTGACATGTAATATGTAGATGCCAGGGATGTTACTGAACACCTTACAATGTGCAGGACAGTCCACACAACAAAGAATTACCCAGCAGAAAGGCTCAATAGTGCTGGGGTTCAGAAACCATGGACCAAACCAAAGCTTATCATCACGAATCTATTCTACTTTATGGCTCAAAAAACACTACAGTGGAAGAACTATGAAAGAATAAAGCAATTCCAAGCCAACAGGAAGTCAGCATAAAAAATTAAATGATACAGGTCACTCCAGAGGTACAGTCAGAGGTTTTCTCTCCCAGAGGTCAATAGTTCAGGCCACAATTTGTCCATGAGGCAAATATTTATTGAGCAACTACTGACCACCAGGTGCTTTTGGGGATTTGGATACACTTGCAGCTGGTCATTTAAGGAATCCCCAAGAATACTGCAAAGTGGTTAAGTTCAGAAGCTTGGAATGCAGAGCTTGGACATCTTGAGCCACTGAGAAAAGAAACTCTCCCCTTCCTATCTACGTGTTTATAGTTTAACTTCCACACAAACTGTCCCTCTCAGACCTCAGGAAATTTAGGGTTTTAAAAAAAAATAATTCCTTACAAATAGACTCTTGCCCTGAGGGAAACTCGTGGTGCTCATTGCTGGAGTTGAGAGTAGTGAGTTCGCAATTGCCTCCTTTACCTTTAACTTCTCACAGAAAGTCAGATGCAAGGAGGACGCTGCTACACTACATGAGCAGTGGGCATCCCTATCAGACAGCCTGGAAACTCATGGTAAATCTCTCACAGCGCCTACAGTTGTGATGCAGGTAAGTGGCATGACAATGTCAGGGATGAGGCTTGGAGCCTTCTGTCACTTCCTCTGGAAGACATTTCATTTTATAATCCTCATCTCTTCCAGTCTGTGCAATTGTTAAGCAACAAACCAAGTGTCTAACTGATACCTACAGATGGAGAAACCTCTGCATTAATATTTTTTTAGTTGGGTAAAGATGGCAAAGTGCTGCCCTGAAACCTTTCCTGCTATATGAATAAAACATTAGCATCTCTAAATTTAAACTTAAAACCCAATTAATTCATCAAATGTCAGTTGTCACCTAAAGCATTTTAGTAGCAAGGGAATATCGTGGAATAAAGAATCCTCACAGGAATAGAGTGGAGTGAGCTGATTTTAGTCATCTTTCAAGAACCACTGTAGTCTTGTCTGCTAGTATTTAGTCCTCCAGTGAAGCCTCAGACAGAGAGTAGTTGAGAATACTGTGGATGGCACAAGGGACGCACTTTCCATGTGGCCTTTCCTTGGTCTTAATTATAAAGTATGTTTGTACCAAACACAGTCATCACCCCTGCAAGCTGCTCACCAGCCCCTGAAGTCACAAACTGTAGTCATCATTTCCATGAAGCACATAGAGCCAGGCACAAATGGAATTATAAAGAGAAACCTTATTATGACTTCAGGGGTGAAAGAGATGACTCCATGAAGACTACATTTTGTATCACAGTCTTCAGTTATGAAGCAAGCAGAAAATGAAATAAGAAACAGAGATTTTCTATTTTCTAAAAGAAATTTTAAAACCAGAAATAAAAATCGAGCACCCTATCCACACCCATTAAAAAAAATGATCTCCAGTGGTTTTAATTTTTGTTATCCTGTAGCCAGAGTTTTGCAGACAAAATGAGAACTTGGTCCTTTGACTTTCCTCTGCAATCTGAAGTAGTAAATTATCAACAATTTTAGCAGCAAATCAGGACACTGAAGGAGACCTAGGTCATCTTAAAGGTTTACCCTAAGTTAAATGCAATCATCACAGTCCTTTGAAGTCAAGGAAAGGCAAGGAAATTAAATATTTAAATCCCATGTTTGCTCCCACAAATAACATAAAACCATCAAACTCACTGCTAGCAGACTGCTGACCTTTGACTTGGACTTGAAATTTTAGGAATAATATAAAGATAGGCATACTTTGGGTGACGACTGTGATTAAATCACAAAGCCTGATATTTTTATGCAAAAGCCAACAATGTTGCAATTTCAAACAACAAAGGTAAAAAAAAAAAAAAAAAAAAAAAAAAAAAAAAAAAAAAAAAAAAAAAAAAAAAAAAAACCTCAAAATCACCGAGCTGTTAGTCAGGTCTTTTATTCACAAATAAATGAGTCATGCACATTTCTTATCCTGAGGGCTGAAAAGAGATCTCTTTTGCTCTGTCCAACTACAGGGATGGGACCCCCTAATTATAGTTATATAATCCGAGCTACGGTTTGTTGTAGCCAACCTCTCTCTTCCGGACTGGGCAAATGTCACCAAAGTAGTCCTGACCACATAGGTTATATCTGTTCATTGATCACAGCAATACCAAAGCCATCAACTGAATCCCACTGCCAGAGGAAAGTCTGCTAGGCTCCAAGCGCTCACCTTGCCAGCACCACCAGTACCAGTATCTACAAAGATCCACATAGAACCTCTTCACTGAGACAAAGTGAAGTTACCACGGCTCAGGAGACACCCGGAAGAGCTAAAATCTGCCTAAGTCTGCATTCTCCAAATAACCAGTTGAGTTGACCCAGGGCCCAGTAACACCTTCAGATTCCCAAGACCAGGGTGCTTTGATTCCCTGCAAAGTCCGGTTCTCGAGGTCAGCCACACCAGGGGTGCCCTCCATATTGCAACACCTCCAGAGGAAGGGGATGAGGACACAGAGGACTGCGTGGGCATGGGAGGGGCGCAGGAGAACGGATGGGGGGCCCCCAAGGTCCGGGAAAACTGTCTCCCGGCCTCTGGTTCGAAGTTGCCAATCTGCAGGCAGGGCGAGAGTGGGTGCTGGACGTTGCTGCTTGAGCTTAAGCGAGCTACTGTGACTGGGGCAGGGACAAGACCAGCGGGCAGGGAAATGACGTCGGGGGAAGGGGGGCGTCTTACTTTTGTAGCTCGCTGCCCAGGGCTGGTAGCCATAGTAGCCAGTGATGCGCAGAATCCGCTCTTCGATGGACGTGAGTCCCACGGGCCCGCTGGTGAGGTCCTCCACCGAGCGCGACCATTTCAGGTCCTCCTTGATCGCCTCGTCCACCACCAAGTACTTCAGCTGCCGGAGCTGGGGGCTGATGTCTGACAGTCTCCGCGGGCTGACGTCCGGTGACCTCCTCATGCCACTGGGGCCGCAGGCGCCGGGGTAGGCGGGGAGGGGGTCAAGGGCAGAGAGGGGCATTTCGGTGAGGAACGGAGCTCACGGCGAGCCGGGCGCAGCCGGGCCGGGGTTCCCTCCCGGGCGCCGCAGGGCCGGGCTGCCCCTGCCGCCCCCTGCGCTGCCTCAGAGCCCGGCGTCCGTCCCGCGTCCCCTCTCCCGCGCCTCCGCTGGGCTCCTCGGGCGATGCAGGTTGGGGCGAGCGGCGAGGGAGAAGGTGCCTTAAACTTCACGGGCGGCTCGCACTGCCCCGCCTGGACCCCGGGCCGCCCCCTCGCGCCCCAGCGCCCGGGGCGCTACTCACATGGCGATGCTCTTGCCCCTGGGCGCGCCGCCGGGAAACTCTCGGATCCCCATCGGCGGCGGCTGAGTGGGGCCGGGAGCGCCCAGACTTGAGGCGGAGGGGCCGCGGGCCCGAGCTCCCTGCAGCCGCCGGCCGGGGCGAGGGGGCGCTGCCCGCCCAGGGTCCCCCCGAGCGCAGCCCGGCGGCTCCCCTGCGCGCGGCGGCTCAGCCCGGCGACCCCAGGCCGGCCCGCGGCACTGACTGCAGGACCGGCCGCGGAGCAGCGCCGCGCCCCTCGCCTGTGGTCACCGCCGCCGCCGCCCTCGCGCAGCGCGGTCGCGGGCGCGGGGAGCCGGGAGAGCGCGCCCAGCCGTGCGCTCCAGAGACACCACCTGGGCGGGCGGGCGGCCGGCGGGAGGTGCCCGGCCGGCGCGCGCCGACCAGGAGGGGGCGCTGCGCCCCGCTCCCCGCCCAGGTGCGCGCCCCGGGTGCTCCCGGCCTCCTCGGCGTCCGCGCTCCGCCCTGCGACCTCGCGGCAAGTGACGAGCCGGTCTACCCTCGCCAGGACTCGACATACCCACCCCTGGCGTTTCAGTCCTTCAACCTCTTCCTCTCCGTACCCCTCACTGCGCCCCACCGTTACAGTGAACACAATCACATGGAAAAAGAAGACCTAGCTCTATGCACAGATTGCCAAGTAAATAAAGAGCACTTCCCAGGCGAAGCTGAGTCCCGGAGCGCACTGATGTACTAGCCTGGGGATGGCTCAGTCAGGCCTGGTTCAGAGCACACTCACTGGTGAGGCCATTCCCCATGAGTTCGCTCTTCTACCGTCCCAACTCACGTCTTCAGGTTTGAATGGTGTTATGTTGGTTCTTCCCACTGCCCAGCCGCTATTCTCTCCGATGACCTAATAACCTTTCAGGATGTTTTCACTGAGGCAAATTTAGAAAATACGTAAAGAAAATACCAACAATCCACCCAAAGATGACTACTTTTGAACTACAAATGTATTCCAGACCATTTTTTCCGATGCAAAATATCTTTCCCCCCACAAAATCAGAATCAAATTGCACATGGTAGTTTACGTACTGCTTTTTTATATTAAAAATATTGTTCCTCGGCAAACTAGAATAGAGCAGAACTTCCTCGACTTTATAAAAAGCATTTACAAAAACTTACAGCTAACATCGCAATTAATGCTGAGAAACTAGGAGCTTTCCTGCCAAGATCAGGATGTCTCTTCCCAGCAATCCTTTCCAACACGAAGTCCTAGTGCATGAAATTATTTTTTAAAAATTCTATTAGTACATATTTGCAATACATAATAAATACATTCATCTTTGGGAGTTGGTAAATGTGTATATCTCATCTTAATACTTTTTACTTGCCTCACCTTTCCTTCTCCCCTCCCTCCGTCTCTCTAGTTAATGAAATTAGACAAGCAAAGGAATAAAAAGTGTGCCCATTACAAAGGAAGAAGTAAAAGAAAAACTAAATTGTCTGTGTTTGTAGATGACATGATTGTTTATATAGAAAATTTCGAACAGTTGACCAAAAAAACCCTTCTGCAACTAGTAAGAAATCACAGTAAGGTTGAAGGATATAGGCTGATATTCAAAAATCAACTGCTTTCCTATATGCCAGAAATAACTATTTGGAATTTGCAATAAAAACACAATACAATTTGTGTTAGCACTCCTCAAAAATGAAATATTTATGTATTAATCTAACAAAAATATATAATACCTTTATGAGGAAAACTGTAAAATTCTGATGAAAAAAATCAAAGAAGTAAACAATGGAGAGAGGTAGTCCATGTTCATGGATAGAAAGACAAAATATTGTTAAGATGTCAGTTAATTTCACCTATAGAGTCACTGTAGCCCAAACACATGTAAGTTCCACACAGAAGAAAAAGCATACAATGCTCTGTAGCACAGCAGAATGACCATGATTGACAATAATTAATTGAATATTTCAAAATAGATAGTAGAGAGGTTTTTGAATGTTCCCAATACAGAGATAATACATACCTTTATCATCAGATTATGTATATGTTAATTGTTCTGCCTGATGATTGCACATTGTAGATATGTATTAAAAGGTTACATCGTACCCCATATTTTCAATTACCATGTCAGTTAAAATTTTTTTCAATTTCCTTAGAAAACTGCAATTTAAAACAACAGAGATACATTAGTACATACTTATTAGAGTGGATAAAATCCAAAACACTGAAACACCAAATCTAGGCAGGTTATGAACCAACAGAAGCTCTCACTTATGGCTAGTAAGAATGTAGCATGGAGCAGTCACTTTGGAAGTTTCTCACAAAATAAAGCACAATCTTACCATATGACCCAACAATCATGCTCCTTGATATTATCCATATGAGTTAATATTTAGGTCCACATGAAAATCTGCAAATACTATATGTGTAACAAGTGTATTCATAATTGCCAAAATGTCCTACAACAGACAAGCAAACTGCAGTGCATCTAGACAATGAAATATTATTCAGTCATAAAATAAAATGAACTATCAAGCAATGACAAAAATGGAGAAAATTTGAATGCATAGTGCTAAACAAAAGAAGCCAACATAAGAGGCTACATACTTTGTGATTCCAACTATATGACATTCTGAAAGAGGCAAAACTATGGGGACAGTAAAAAGTTCATGGGTTGCAATGGGTTAGTGAGGAGGGAAAGATGGATAGTGGGCCCACAGAGGGTTTTCAGGACAGTGATACCACTCTGTAAGATACTGCTGTGGTGGATACACATCATTATATGTTTGTCAAAATCAACAGAATTTCAACACATGGAGCAAACCTTAGTGTAAACGGTGGACTCATAATTACATGTCAATGCACGTTCACCACTTGTAATGAATGTTCTGCTCTGGAGCAAAATGTTGGTGGGAAGGAAAGGCTGTGAGTATGTGGCCAGAGAGAGGTATTTGGAAACTTTTATATGTTCCTCTCAAATTTGCTACCAATCTAAAACTACTCTAAAAATAAAGGTATGTTACTTAAAAACATTCTAGTATAATGTTTTCCAATGTTGCTATACTCTTTTAAAATGTTTTCCCCAGCTTTATTAAGGTATAATTAATAAATAAAAACTGTATATATTTACAGTGAACACAGTGTGGTGTTTTGATGGATATACCTATTGAGAAACTATTAAATTGAGCTAATTAACACATCCAACACTTCAAATACTTTTTTTTTGGTGATGAGAATATTTAACATTTAATATCAGTGAAATTTTCTAGTTCACAATACATTATCACTAGGGGTTAGGGATTTAGCTCAGTGGTAGAGCACTTGCCTAGCAAGCTCAAAGCCCTGAGTTCAATCCCCAGCACCCCAAAAACAAACAAACAAACAAAAATGCATTATTATTAACTGTAGTCACTATGTTCAGTAGATCTACAGTTCTTACTCAGCCTGAGACTTTGTGCCCTCTGACAACCATCTTCCACTTCCTCCCCTAATCCTCACCCTCTGGCAACCACCATCCTACTCTCTGTATTTATGAGTTTAATTTTTTCTAGATTAAGTGAGATAATGCAGAATCTATCAGTCATACCTTCTTGCTTATTTACATGTCTAATAATTTTTATGGTATCGTTTGCATTTTTATTTGAAATGCTGTAGAGGCTTCAGGTCATCAGAGAAGGTTTTCTTCTTCTTAGGCAGATAGAGGAAAGACTACATCACTGTAACCCAATCAGAGACTGAATTAGTTTAGGGCGTTGCAGTTTTAGTAAGATTCTACCAGTAATTTGTTTTTCCCCCTCATAGACAGTCCTCCCAGGCATTTGACTGCAGGAAATACACCTCTCCCCTTCAGAGACTCCCAGCCCTGGTCTCCAGCTGGCCTCACTGTGTGAAAAGTGCCTTTACATCTTGAGTGTTACAGGAATTCTTTGGACAGACTTCTCCTCATGTGCCTTCGTTGCTTCGTCCCCCAGTGTGTTTCTAGGGCTCCTCTGTCTTGAGAAGCTTTATCCTAGTCGCCAGCTTCCATATGTAATCCTAGAATTCAGCAAATATTCCATGGGGAGAGACACAGGGCTCTCCAAGTTTACAATTTGTTCTCTTGCTCAGCTCAATCACTAAGACCCTGGGTTATGTCACTCTTTGGCCAAGGCCCACTTCCTGAATCATTTTAAATCTTCAAATTGCACTAAGAACTGGCCAATATCTCCAGGTAAAACGCTAACAAGCAAAAATACTGTTGATGAGCATCCACTCACCTTAGAACAGTTTTTATTTCTCTAGAATATAAATTCATCTAATAGCTGTCCCTCCCACAGCTCTCTGATACCTTTAAGAACATTATTTACCAGTTTCCTAGTTGTTTCAGCAAAAGCATTGGTCTGCTAAAATCTCTTGGATATAGATATCTTCCTGAAACACAATATCGAACATGTTTATCTATTTTTCTTTTTTTAACACACCCGTGTACTTATATCCAAGCTAACATATTTTCCAAGATATCTTCAGAAATCTAATACGAAGGTTCTTTTACTTAAAATCTGGCTTTTCTTTCGTTTCTGGGTTAATTATAAGGAAAAGGACAAGGATAGAAATGACTATTCAGTGGATTCATTTTAGTTAGTTGACACTTTATTCATTTTTTTTTTTTAATGACTACACTTCTGGGATCAGGATAACAACAGCAGCTAGTCAATATATCATCCTGTCAGAAGAAATTATCCTCATTACCTGAATGAAGTTATGTGTTTTTCTCTTTCTATTCATAATAAAATGTTGATGAATAAAGTCATCAAAATGAGTACTGTGCTGCCAGCCAAGCTCATCAAGTACTACTTCTCAACAAGAAGTATAATCTGCATCTTTATTTTTTTGAAATTAGTAAACAAAAGCTTCACTCATTAACTTTTAAATATTACTTTATTAAAATATGACTTTGACATGAGAATAATTTATTCTTCACAAACATCCAAGGGCCTTAAAAAATTTAGGATATTTAAATCTATGGTTATTAAAATTTTAATTAAATAAACATTTATTGAGTACATGTTATATGGTGGCTTAAAGTAAGGCAGACTTTGTTCTCCCTTAATGATCCCCTAGTACAACAAATGAGCAAAGAAGTGCATTGTAGTGCAGTCTAGGCCACCACCAATGTATGTAAATGATTCTATAGAAACCTGCAGGTGTATGCTAGTGAGTCTAGAAATGAGTAGGAGGAATTTCCAAGTCAGCTTGGGGAAAGAGTGAAGGAGATAGAGCATCAGAGAGATGTCAGACAAAGCTCCCTAGATTAGAAATCAAACTAATTTGAGAAATGCATATAAATTAGCTAGGAAACACAGAAGGAGGTGGAGGAACTAGAGGAGGAGAGAATGTTGTTGTAGAAGAAAGAAACAATAGTTGCAAAGTGTGAGATAGGTGCCAGTTTGGAGAGCTCAGTATGGATGGGAGTGTGAAAAGTGAGAGTGGAGAAGTGGGTGTGGGCAAATCAGGAAAGGCTTTACAGACCATGTCACGTGATCACTCCTGGGAATAATGAACAAGATTCTAAATGATTCCCTCCCTTCCACTCCTTTCTCCATCCTTAGCCAGAGTAAATCTTTAAAAGGCCAATTTGATCTTGTCACTCTCCTATATAGAGCTCTCTACATTGCATCTCATTCCCGTAAGCTACAGGCCTCAGTCATTCACCTTGCCCCACTGACCTGCTCCCTGCCTTGCATGCTGTAGTTGGGCCTATTTGCACCAGCCTTGTAAGCCCAGTGCAATCTAATCTGTTTTACTAGCTCTTGTCTCCAGGACAGTGTGATTGGAGAGCTGCACAATGACTACCTTTGTTACCTTCTCAATTCCTTCTCTCACCTGGAATCTTCTGCTCAGACTTCTTCCCCCCAGGAAGCCCTTTATCACCCTCACCGGGGTGGACTAGGTCCTTCCTATACAACCTGTAGTACTCTATAATGACCTTTATAACCCTTCCCAGAGATTTGTTTCATGGTAATTTATAGAATTATTTGACTAATGCCTATCTCCCTTACTAGGCTAAAAGTGGAGGCAAAGATTGCTTTGCTTCCCCAGTGACCTTCATATCTAACATAACACCTATATAGGCTCTGCTCAAACAGCATTTATTGGGGTCAGGGATTTAGCTCAAGTGGTATAGCACTTGCCTAGCAAGCACAAGGCCCTGAGTTCAATCCCCAGCACCCCCCACCCCACAAAAATACAAGAACAGAGGAAAATAAATGAGAGAATGAAACTGCATTTGGACGTTAAGGCATGTGAGGAATGAAATGTATACAATTGTGTGAATTTATTTAGACTTTCTGTTCCTGTCAGTTCCTATTTCTAGGTTAACGCTAGATTCTCCATCAAAGATTTGCAGGACAGAGACTTCTAATTTCCTCCAAGCTTATCTCTTTGGGGCTTTCACTTCAGCCTTTCTTCAAACCTCATTTTTCACCCTAGATAATATGTCTAGCAACCAAATGCCCTGGATTTTCTGAGTCAGTTACAACTTCAAACGTCTTGCTCCATTGTGCTCAAAAATGCACTCCCAATGACAGGTCATATGGCCCAATTTTTGGTACAGAAAATATAGTTGTAGTGTGTGTCTTTGATGAGCTTATGGAAGGTATGTGGGTTAAAATAGATACATGACAGGATGGATGGATAGATATAGATAGATAGATAGATAGATAGATAGATAGATAGATAGATGATGGATAGATAGATAGATGCCTACAGTGCTACACTGTTTACTTTGTCCCAGTAAATGGCGATATCCTTTAGTTTAGGGACTAGGTCCTCTATTCCTTTTTCTAACTCCCCCAGTGCTCACGGTCTAAGAGAATATTGCTGACAGAGTGACTACTGACATAGAGAGGGCAGTAGATTTCTAACTGTGCAGTGTGTGTGAAGGAAGGTCTCTTCTCAGACTCTCCAAATATTTGAACCAGCTATAACCCATATCCTTAGCCAGATGCTAACATGATGATGATATGTGCTTCCAAGCATCCCTCTGTGTTGTCCGCTATCATGTAGGTTTGACAAAGTATTGTAAGAAACAGATGAGCTCAAGAGAGAATGCTGACTGATAGGAGAAAGAGAACAAATAGATACAGTCAAACAACTTGGAATCTTTCAGGATTGCTTCTAGACCCCAAAGAGTAAGAGATGGGACTTTAAAGGCTTTTAAAAAAAGCCAGATAAACATGTGTGATCTTCTCACTTCTACTGGCCTTGGTGTAGCTTCTTTTAAATTGAGAGAATGAATTTGTGGATGAGGAGGGAAAGAAGTAAGGCAGACACGAAAATTATGTCCAAAAAGCATTTCGAGCATAGTTGGTGGTACATAGAATCAACTGGAAGCCAGAATGTAAGTTTTTAAGAAGAATGCTCATGCAAAGAAAGAAAGCATTAAGAATGCAAAGCATTAAGCCAACTAAAAATGCCTTTGGGTGCTAAACACCTCACCCAGCATCGGGCCCTTGAGAGCAGGAAGGAAGCAGGCTGCAGAAGTTTCACAGGCAGTATGCCGAGCATCCTCCCCAACACTGACCTCCATAGTAGCTGAGGAGGACAACAGAAAAGAATGGACTTCCCAAGAATGGAGCCAAGGGCCCTGGGAGCCATAAACAAGGGTTCCCCTTGAATATGGGAGTCAGGGTATAGCCAAAGAACACCCCCACACCCCTCAGCGCAGGGAGCCATCCAGTGCCTACTTTCCAGAATCTCGTCATTGCTGTGGACCAGCAACTGTTGCGCCTATTCATCTGTTGTGTTGCTGGCATTGTATCTCGAATGTACGCATGGAACTAGATAACCTACATTTTTCATTAGAGATTGCTTTGTGGTTGCTTTTGAATTTAAGAAGGGGGAAAAAGGAAAAGAGACACACCACTGGAGGGATCTGGGCTTTGAGCTAGAGCAGTGACTCAGTAAGACCCTGAGCTGTTCTCCTGAGGAAGGAATGAGCATACTCTATAAGCTCATGAGGTGATAAAGTGGGTATTTGCTCACTTTGGCAGAGATAATGCCTCCACTGTACTTGTGAAAGCCTGTTTCACCTGTCTTAAACACCTTAACCCAGGCACTGAGAAGGACGCTCTCTCTCAGCCACCCCATAAGTGAGCCTGTCCGACACACCCCTGCTAGAGGAACATGGGTAGAAGGCATGTGTGCCCCTTCCTAACCCCTGGTGATGCTTGGTGATGATTTCCATGCTCTTTGCTTTAGTGCTGGGGAATTAGGAATTCACCAGTTAGAAGCAGCCTATGCCCCTGGGTTTCCCCCTCAAAGAGAGCTGCCTTGGGGAGCTACTCAAGCAGAAACATCCCCTTCAGGAATTTCATGAGAAAAAGTAAAACTTTAATTGCGGAAAAAGCAAAAACAAATTTTCGATGTGTTTTGAGTCACCAACATTTCAGTCTCTGGTTGCTGCAGCACAAATACTATGGACATACTAGCTGATATTCAGGGGGATTCTGTTGCCTTTTCCTTGGCTCTGTATTTCCTCTTGGAAATGTCTTGCTTCTGGAAACTTTGCTTAACCATTGGAAACTAAAAAGAAAAAGTCAGTGTCAGGAAAAACACAGTCTACTTGTGTCTTTTCAAGATTTTCATTTACCATGAATGCTATAAAACTGAAAGCAGTAGGAGACAAGATACATATATACAAATGATGAAAATAAGATGAAAAAGTATATCAGTTTAATAGAAGGAAAGTTCTGTAAGAATTCAACAGAAAAAGTGATTATTTCCTATACAATAAATTAAACACAAAAAAATCATGACTGTAATTTGAAAATAGAAATTCTGACTATGCCTCTCCCTCCATTCCAAATATGTTTATCACCCAGAAATGCAGAGAATCTGCTTGATGAAATACCCATGTCAAATGGTAAACTCAAGACTGAATCCTGCTGCCCACCCAGAATGTACCAAGATTGTTGACTTGTTGGCCTATGTGGGCTCTGGAAATTCAATCTAAGCAGAAGGAGGCATGGAAAACTGATTTCAAACACACAGCCACAAATGTAAGATCCTTAAATATGTGACTTTACCCTCTATATGCACCCTCTATATCTATATGATATAAGGTTTCTAGCAATTAAATAAAGTCAAGTTTTCTAACAAGTCATGCTACCTTCTTCAGTACAAACACCTCTTTCCACTTCTACCATTACTTTACAGCCTCAGGCTTGATTTCACTGCACAATGGCCAAATGATGTAAGTATGTGTAACATAGGCCATATATGTGTATGTCACAGGATATATGTGTGTACAATATGTCAAACAATATCCAAATAAGATCTGTTCTTTTTCATGCCAGCCTGGAAGTTATTCCTTCCACTTAAACCTACCATTTATCAAAAGATTTTCAGAGCTCTGTTTTTAAAATGGCCTTTAGAATCTATAGCGCAATTTATTAAAGCATTGTCTGTGTTGACAATCATTATTTATGGAGGGTGGCTTTGGGTTTGTGAAACAGCCAAAAGTCATCTGGAGCAAACTCTGTCTAAAATGTGGTTGATTAAGCCAAAGTAAAATCAATTTAGATTTCCTTTTTTTTTTTTTTCCCTTTTTTTCCCTAAATAACCCTCTCTCGGATAATTGTTAGGAGGCAGAAGAAATCAATGGGCTATGGCAGTCTTTTTCCTTTGCACAGAATACTCAGTTTTTACAAAATAGTTCTCCTGGACTGTTTGATGAGGAAGGATAGAATCTACATGAACAATGCATTATATTAAACAAACAGAGCAATATTTAATCATCTAACAGTTTCCTGTACATGCTTTCTAGGATATTCTAGGATAAAAGACATTGTCATTTTCTATTGCTAATTTAGATTTGGTTTTTTAGATCATTATCAAAGTAATAAAATAAACGCAAATATCAGGTTTGTGGAAGATCAATCATAGATAGATGACACCTAGATAGATAGATAGATAGATAGATAGATAGATAGATAGATAGATAGACAGACAGGCAGGTAGGCAGACAGATGAGAGAGAGAGATTTTTATAAGGAAATGCCTCATGCTATTTTGGGTGCTGCCAACCCCAAAATTTGCAGAGCTGATGTCCTAGTTTGAGACAAGGCCAGCTGACTGGAGAATTCTTTCTTATTTGGCAGAGGTCAGTCCTTTGATCTACTCAGGCCTTCAACTGATTAAATGAGCTCCAACCATACTATGAAGGGTAATCTTGTTCCCCCAAATTTACTAATTTTAATGTTACTCTTATCCAAAAACATCCCCCAAATTGATACACATGTATATAACCACCACAAGTCCACCCCTTGTCAATTTGGCACCCATATTCTTCTCCTTGGACTACGATTAATTTACAAACAAAGATATTAACAAGGTCAAAATTCACTTAATGGATAACAGATATCTTGTGTACAACTGAAGATGCATTAACCCTTTCCCCAGAAGAGAATGCAAAGTCTTTGAATGATGCTTACCTCCTCAGAATCCCGTAATTTACATACTAGGGTGTGGACAATTCTTAAATACTATACAGTCAATTCATCTTATGCAATAAGAGGATAATATGAAAGGGAAGGAAACTAATATACTTTATAAGTATGCACATACAAACAAATTTGTAGCAAAATAAGAAAATTCTCATGATAACTACAGTCCATGTTTCTGCAGCTGGCCTCCTGGTCATAACTGGTGTCCATGGCTACTCTCTTCCTCTGCTTGTTCTTATTCCTTTGTCTTCAGCAGGAGCCTCAGCTGGTCATGATTCTTTGCCGAGTAGGGTGACCTGAACCTTTATTCCGAAGAGTCTGGGCCATTAGTAGTCCTGCCTGAATCGGGTTGCACTTTTCTATTGACTTCAACCATGGAGCATAGTAACACTGGGAAAGAACCAAGAGGATCTCTTTAACCCAGAGTATTCTTCCATACCTCCTTGTGGAACAGCAGCCAGTTTCCCTTTGGTAGTCAAGATCAATCTCCCCACAGCACAGAACTCCCCTGCCCCAGCTTTTTTGGCCTTGATTCAGAGGCATAAGGAATCCAAAGTAACTGGGCAGCAGTCTTAACTTCCAGTTCAATGGAGTCATCGTGTGCTTCCTTTGGGAAGTATGCTGCCCTTTGAAAAGAATACTCAAGGCCAGAAGAGAATATGGTTATAGGTACAGGAAGAAGAATTTTGTTGTTGTTGGCTTGCTAGGGATAAGAGTGGGCCTACTCTAGTCTTCACGTCTTGATTTGTGATCCTGTGAATCCTGGCTATGGGAGAAATAGTGTCATATAGTGGCTACTGGTTCATAACATAGGCAACCTCTTGTAGATTGCTGTTGAACGAGTGCAGGGTATTGTCACCTAACTGGCACTGTAAGGGAGCCTTCAAAAGGCCAATACACTATACCATCAAGCCAGCTGCTTTAGAATGGTGGGGAACAAGGTAAGACCGTGAACTCCAAGGACGAAGGCCCATTGTAGCACTCCATTGCAGCTGAAGTGTGAGTTTCCTAATCGGAAACAGTGCTGTGTGGGGTGGCACGATGATGGATAAGGCATTCTGTAAGACTGCAGATAATAGTTTTGGCAGAACTTAGTTGCATACTGGAAAAGCAAATCTGTATCCAGAGTGTCTATAATAGTAAGGAAAAAAAAAAAAACAACTTTGCTTCTTCCATGATGTAAGTGGTCCAATATAATCAACCTGCCATGCTGCCACACTGGAGGCTGTGTTGGCGCCTGGTGCCAGCAGATTGATCAATAGCTGTAACCACGCTGGCTTAGTGAATGGAATTCATATTGCTAAGCCCACGCACATTTCCATCATGGAGTCCATTGGGCAGAGACAGGGGCAGCTGGGGAAGGAAGCTGGGAATCCAATTTTTGTTCAGCCACTCTTGGGATGAGATTCTGGGTGTGGTTTTCAACACTCTCAGCCTTGTGGTGACAGGAAATGAGGGTCTCTTTCAGGACAGACACAGAAGCTCCCGGGCCACTTCCTGAGCCCTTGATCTGGAAGTTGGAAGCTCTGAGTTTAACTCCTTCTTTCCCAACTTTGTTCAGTGACATTAGGAGTAACCACATAATCTCATTACATTTGTTAATTTGTAAAAACATTTTCAAAAGTGTCATATACATGGTCACCCAAATCCTCACTTTTTATAAGTGATTGATATGAAATATCCAGTGGCGATATTTTGAATACATCTGTTACCAGATCACGCCAGCGACTCAGTGCTCTCTTTACTACTGGAAATATCTTTAAATATAATTAAATTAGAGAGTCAGTTCCAGAAACTTCAATTTGTAAAAGCAATTCTTGTGACTGTGTTCCTCTGGAACCACTCTCGGTACGAAAATCTATAGCTAATTCTAACAAGTAAAGGAAGTATCAATCACGATAACATGGTTTAAAAAGTTAAATTGTACTTCCAACCTAGGACTCTTGATCACTGTGGTAAAGAATGCCTGCTACTTCTCTATTTGGAAACATGGATTGTCGAGACTCATACTGAAGTTCAATCAAGCTATTTTAAATTAAAATCTTAGTTAAGTATTGACCTCTTACGGATTTGAGTTTCTCATAGCTAGATTTATACAATGGAAATTTTCTGCTGATTTGGTAATTAAGCCTGAAATAAGAGCCAAATTATTTCCAAATATAGATGTCTCCACAGAGAACTTCATGAAAATGTTTGCCTATCAGAAGATAATACCTTCAAGTCAAAATGTTGTAACATATACATATTAAAATGATTTGCTTTTCAAAGGTTACAATTTATTTTATTTTATTATGCATTGTTTGCTTGCAATCATTTTTATTATTAAAGGAATGCTTTTCTATCACTAGATTTTTTTAAAAAATATTTATCAAGGTTTCCCTGAATTATATAAAACACAGAATTGTCTTACATTATTTTAGAGGTCAGCAGATCCAAAGTTAGCAAAGGCAACATCTCAGGTTCAATCTGATGTGGGTAGATGGCAGAACTGTCTCTGAATGGAGGAGAGTGGGCTTTTTATTCTATTCAAATCTTCAGTGGATCAAATAAGTTTCACTCCCATTATGGAGGGCGATCTACTTTCTGAGTCTCCTAACTTAAACATTTTCCCCATCTAAAAACATCCTAACCGAAATGTTTAGCCAAACAACTGGGTTCCTTGTAGCCCCAACAGGTTGACACATAAAATTAATCATGGACACACTCTGTCTGCACATTTTCTCACAGTCACTCAGAAAGGCACAGTCTTGACAGGTGTTGTTCCTGGACATCACAGAATATTCAAGATTTGTATGCTACTCTTTATTTTACAAGCAAGTACTAAGTATGAACAGAGTTTAAGAACCAAGTTTTGAACCCCTCCGACAGTAATTTCTTCTCAGAGCTCCATCTTGATACACTTTCTGTGTCATGACCTTTTGCTTGCCATTGGTCTGCTTTTACTGCTTTGGACATTATTGTTTAGGTTACAGGATATTTGAACTCCTCAAAGTTTGGCATTTGTTACAGTCTAACAGTGAAGACAACTGCTACTTTAAGCAACATCGTGTCACCTTAGCAGTTTAGCATATTTCCAAATGTCTTCCAACACTTTTGTGTCAATCAAAGACATTTATCTGACATTTTTAGTGATACACATGCTTTAATATACCAGCTGTCTGCTTGGTAAATTGACTTGACTTTATGCAAATTTGATGTGAATTTCTTGTTCTGATTAACAGTTACTCATCTGTGCCCTGACATGCAGTACTGTGTGTTCGTGTTTGCTCAAACTAAAAGTGCAAGTACCATTGTGCCAGCTGGAATTTTCCACTTGAAACTGGGGAAGAAACGTCAGACTGAAAGTTGGGAGCTATTGACTCTGGAATTTCACTGCCGCCAAACCTACTAATTACATTTACCCAGTCCGTTTATTCCTTAAAATATCAACAAAGCAAGTTAATCTTTAAAATGTATGTTACCTTTTACCTTTGTGTAACAGTTCATCAGATGTGTTCTGGAGCATAGTCTCATTCAAGTCTCAACAGCTCAGTGGGACATGGGTGTCACTTCCTAAGCTGTAAATTCAAGGTTTCCACCAGCAAAAGTCTGCAATTAAAGGTTGCCACCTATCTCTGCTATTATCCCTCCTTATCTGCTTCCCAAAGACACAAAAGAATAGTTGTCTGTTGTGTTGCTGTTGGTGCAAATCAAGTAACTAATGAAGAATCCATACATGGTCCTAGTGGAAAGATCTTGATTGGATGCTCATCCTGGATGCAGAAAATAGAGAAGCCCTAACATTGGAATGGGCAAAGATAATATCATAACCATGAGTTCGTCAATTCCTCTTAACCCTAGAAAAGTGGAGCCTTGAGTCTGAAGGTGGTTGAGGCAGGAGAAATGTGGCATGCAGTTTTAAGAACCAGAGGAAAGGAAACCACTATTGTCATTGTGAAGGGAGTGGGTGTAGGAGAACAGTACTGTGGGCACTGATCTGACATTTCGACATATGCATTTGCAGCCCAGACTTCTCTAGTGCACATCTTCACATGCATGTCTAACAGGTTTCTTACCCTGAGCATGTCTAAATCGTCAAGCCTGATAATTCCATTTCACCATAATATCTACTCTTTCTGTAGCATTCCTTCTCAATTAACAGCTGCTTTATACTCCTAGTGGGTTCAGACTAAAGGCTTTGAGTCATTCTGGAATCTCTCTTTCTCTTATACCCCACCTCCAAATCATTAGCCAGTCATGTTAGCCGTACCAGTTTACTACTTTTACCATTCCCGCCATGGTGCAACGCACAATCACTTACTACTCTCCTTGCTTTTATGCTTGCACTAAAGTCCATCCCAAACTCAGTGTTCAGTGGAATTCTACTGTAATTCAAGTCAGATTATGTAACATCCCTGCTCAGAATTCTTCATTGATTTCTACCTCAATCAGAGAAAAAGCCGAAGACCTGGCAGCAGTTCTGAGAACTTCCTGCTCTCTCAGGCCTCCTTGCCTTCGGTTTACTGATCTGCACCCACAGTGCCCCCCTTGCTGCCTTTGGAAACCCTGACATACTCCCAGCTCAGGCCTAACCACCTGCTCCTCCAATGCTGGGTGATCACTTCCAGATGTAGGGATGGGTGTTTCTCACCTCCCCTGGCCTTATGCTCCAAGGCATCAGTCTGTGATCCCTTTTCTGAGCATCCGATACAAAGTTGAGTCCTTGGTACCTTTTGTCCCCTTCTCTGATGCTTTTTCTCCACAGCATTCACTCCATTGAGTACATCATACATTCATCCTGTTCCTCCCCTGCAGGCTTTTGTCTGTTGTGTTCACTACTGTCTCAGAGTTTTGAGCCAGGCCTCAGACAAGGTAGGTATTTCATAAATATTTGCTGAATTAACTTGAACAACCCAGTCCCAAAATGTATCCTGCACTCCAGCCCCTAGGGACAGAGCCCTCTGTCCATGCCGGAGAGACACTGTGCTGGCTGCCTGCACCGTACGGAGACCAAGGCCTCCTGTCAGTGCTCAGCCCTGAATGTGTGCTGCTGAGCATTCCATGCATTTCAAAGGAAAGGTAATTAAAAAGGGGTTCAGTTGGAAACAATTTCCTAACACTGGCTTCAGGCACCCACAAAAATGCTTCTTAGTGGTTTCCTTTGCCTTTTTTCTTGTGTCTTGCATCTCCATGGCACAGTGTAAAACAAAAGTGGAGCCTCTTTTCCAAGGCCCCATCCAATTGACAGGGTGGCACTATTACCTTTGCTGCCCCCGCCTCAGAGGAACTGTGACACAATAGAGTATCCCTAGGTAAATTCTACCAAGTCCAGCCAGCCATCCTGTGGAGGAGAAAACCACCATGTGCCTTAGTTTAGTATGTGGAATATAAGGCAGTCTTCAGCACAATAACGAAAACATGGGTCATGCAAAGAACTCACTTAAATTAGGTTCACAGATGTGGACTTGGGTTTCTTAGATTTTATAGATCATTGAAAAGGTGCTTGAGAATAGAAAGCTCCTATGTGACCAGAGATGCAGGCTGGAGCATGGGCAGGGAAGGGAGGCTGGCCCATGCTGTGGTTCGGTCCTGAGTGACCATGCTTTTTGAGGAATAACACATGAAGCCAATGTGTTTCCTATTCAGCTGGCATCACAGCAAACATCTTATTTCAGTTCACAGCACTTATGATACCAAATCACACCCTATATACTACATTGTAAATTCACGCACCATCTCCCCACGATGGTAGGGGTTTTGTTCTATCTTTAAACTCACTGCTGCCGCCCTGGTGTGTTATAAACCTACCAGCACACAGTGCTCAGCAAACAGGTGTCTCATGATTGAATCAACAAAAGAGTTGCCAGAGTAAAACGAAGCATGAAGTTCTAAGCGGATGGAAGAAAGAGGTCCAATCAGTACGAGAAGCTATTTCATAACACTAAGCATGAAGGGAGAGTTCTAAAATTTTCAAGGAGAAAGCAAATTACTTCCTTGGAACATATTGTTCATTTTGTCTGCTGAACCACAACAGACAACACAAATCAGAGAGGCTTAGGAAGAAAGGGGTTGGGTGTACTAGTACATATGGAAAGGTCCGGTACTAGGCAGGCAACTTTTCAGGGCTGTTGATTCAGGAGCTCAGTGATTCATCAAGGATCCATTTTCTTTCCATCTGTTTTGTTATACTCTGGGTTTGGTTTTTCCTTAAGACTGGCTTGGATACTGACTATCAGACTTGGTTGGAACTGCATTCTTCATTTATGAAAAAGAAGACCAAAGTTGGGCATGGTGGCCCATGCCAGTAGCACAAGCACTCTGGGGGGCTGAAGCAGGAAGAGCACAAGTTTGAGCTCAGCCTCCTGGCGACTTAGCTACTTAGAGAGAACCTGTCTCAAAACATTTTTTAAAAGTCTGAGATGTAGTTTAGTGTGAAGGCCCTAGGTTCAATCCTCAGTACAACCAAAAACAAACAAATAAAAAAAACCCAAAAAACAAAAAACAAACAAAAAACCCCCCAAAAACCCAAAAACTCAAAGAAAAGAAAGAAAGAAAAAAGCAAGAGCAACCTTGTTTTTCAGTACTTTAGCCAAGAACCCTCATTCACCATAGAGTACAGTTCTTCTGATTTTGTTTTGTTGTGGTACCGAGGATTGAACCCAGGCCCTTTGTAATGAGCTATATCCCCAAACATTTTTATTTTTTATTTTGAGACAGGGTCTCACTAAGTTTCTAAGTTGCCCAAGCTGGGCTCAAATTTGCAATCCTCTTGCCTCAGTCTCCCCGAGTGGTGGGGATTACAGGCGTGTGCTGCCAAGTCTGGCTCTTTAAGACACATGCCCACCCTTAACCAGGGGCCTGTAGGAACCATTGTGCAAACAGATTTAAGCCAAACAGGTCCTGAAGCTGTGAGTGTCCCCAGGACCAGGGTGGGATTCATCTTTCCCCACAGTACAGAGCGTTGGATGGAGAGGTAAGCACTCAAAGAAAGTCTAGGCAAGGGGAAGGCAGTGTGGGCAGAAGCCAGGGGGCAGTCAGTAGTGCACCTCACACCTCCAGAAGGATGGCCTTAGACTGGCACCTGCCTTCTCAGTGATATTATGTGACAGGAGGAATCAACTCAAAAATCTGCAGAAAAAGACTTTGAATCTAGACTTCTATAACCAGTTAAATTATTCAAGTGTGAGCCTGAAATAAAGATGATATCACACATGGAAAGAATAAAGTTTGCTACCCACAAATTCTCTCTGGAAAGTTACTGAAAATGTACTCCAGTCAAATGAGTGTTTTCAAGAAAGAAGTTGTGAAATATAGGAGGTAAGAGTGAAAGCCAAGGCTGAGTTCAAATAGCTATCAATCACCCTGTGAAAACAGTTTAACACATTCAGATATTAAGTCCCAGATGATCTCATTGAAGCAAGGGCAGAAAAGAAGGATGATATAAGTTC